>PPNT02000031.1:0-143232 GCA_003708285.2 Petasospora xylosilytica | reverse complement strand
GAAGAGACCATTCTTGTTGGATGTTGTATGAGATGTGCTGTTTCTCTTGGTTGAACTTGATCGTGGGATTCGTGGTCCTGATCTGGTTGAAGAAGTGTGTGAACTGTCCAGTGAACAATGAGCACCTATATATATATTAATTAATTATATATATATATATATATGGAACTTCTGATTCAGAAAATAGAGTGAAGCAAAAATATACCCATTCGAAATGCTCTAGAGCATGAGAACATGAAAGTTTAACTGCAAGATACAGTCTACAGCGAGGTATCAAAATGATCACCACCCTTAATAACCCTGTTTCTCTTTGTTTTGGCTTTTCTAGGCCTCTAATGGTGGAATTCTGGCAATTTATTGGTAGTACTCTTCTCATGGCGGTGAGGGCGATCACAGCTAAATCGGGAGCTGGTGTCCGGGTGTAACCAAAGAAGCCCTATATTTATACGTCAAGATGCAGGGTAAACATTCAAATTGTGAGCCCCCAGAGATGGAAACTCTCTAAAACTTGGTAGGATTAATACAAAGATGCAGAAAACTTAGTGGGCTGACTTTGGGGAATATTGAGGCTCAAGAAACCAAGGGACAGGCCTCAAGACGACTGCACAACTACAAGGCCGGCCAGATAAACATATACACGTCATAAACGGCCGGAGGACAAGTAGTCTTGGTAACTACAAAAGCTGATTTAAGACATAATATATTATATATTAGCATGCATTGGTCATTGGTTCATCTCGAACCTAAATGTCGTCAAAGGTTTGGTTGAATGCCATGAACATAGTCTTGGCCTTGATGATCTTTTCCAAGTTCTCAGTATCCCTCGATAGTTGTCTCGATTGTAAGCCATTGGTGTCTCTCATGAGACTGAAACATCTTTCAGAGCTTGTTGAAGTTCCCTGCATGACCAGTACTCGCTTCATGAGGGGGAAGATGTTAGGCATCTTAGTTTTGAATCCCTCTCTGTTCTTTCCATAGAACTCGTAGAGTTTTGTCATCGTGTTGATATCCGTAAATCCCTTCTCTGATTTCACTGTTTCCGTAAAGAGCTGGAGCTCTTGGAGTGCAATCTGTTTCTTCCGTGAATCAGACACATCATGTGGCTGAGTGTTCTCGAGGAAAGCACCCTGTGCCAGAAGATACTTGGCTGCAGCGTATCTCTGAGACCCATCATCTGCAAATTTCATAGTGATTCTGAGGAACTCAGGTGGGTGTATATCCTGGCCCGAGTTGTATGCATCAAAGTCTTCTTTGAGCTGGATAGCATCAGCCTCCAAGTGAGATGGAATAGATGGGACACTCGGATCTTGATCAACCTTGACAAGTGTGGAAATGAAATCCACCAATCTTTGTTTGCTCTCTGGCCCGATGTGATGCGTGAGTTGTCTTCCTGCGGTTGCTTTTGAGATGATAGTGTCTGTTACCATTAATCCTCCCAGAATCATCATTGGGTTGTCCAAGTATATCCTGCGGTACTTGTCCAGCTTTTGAATGGCATCGGCGGCCCTTGTGAACAAGTATGGACGACCAGTGCTCTCAGCCTTCAGCCTGAGCGAATTTAACGTCACAAGAAGCCCGTTGAAAAGAGGAATAGTTAGCATGAAAGAGCCCTCTCTGGACGAGAGTACCCCAATCAGCTTTTCAAACACCTTCAAATCAGACAGTACCGCACCGGACTCCTCAAAGTCATCTGGCTGGAAAGTCACGAGGCCACTGAAGCTGTCTCTGATACCCTGGTCTTCGTGTAGATAGACTCTGCTTGATAGCATCTTCAGAACCTGTTGGTTCTTACCAAAGTTTGTCAACAAGGAAATGATGGAACTCCAAGTAGTGCCAGCGTAACTGGTGAGCATGTGAGACCTGTGGAGAGCTCTGTCAGAATCAGATGAGATGAAAAGCTCCTTGGCAAACTCTTCTTCGTACAAATCGTGCAATTTGTTGCTGCTGTTCAGTTTCAAGGCCAGATCAGTGATTCTGCTGACTATGTCCTTAATATCAACAACAAACAAAGATCAGTAGTATCTGGTTCTTCTGGGCTTCTTTCTTGGTCTTGTGGTTCTTCGACAAGAAAATGTGGAGGTGGAATGGAGCAGTCTTCTTCAGCCTTTCTGTTGCCAAGATAGTCACCGAGAATATGTTTCAACGCGTGACATGCACATCCAGTAGTAAAGCATGGGTCCAGATTATCAAGTCGATGAGAGAGGAGTGATGCGGCTGCAACTGGAGCTGATGCGTTATCAGTACATAAACCCGCAATCAGTCCGTCGAGCTCGTAGTTGAGGATGGTCCTCTCGACGACTTTGGCAAGACCTTCTGCAGTGGTATCACGGCACCTTGGAAGTCCCAGCAGAAAGTGCTTGAGATGGAAATGCTTGTTCAAGTAGTGTGCGTTGATGGCCATGTATGCATATCCTCTCTTTGAAAATTCATCAAATGTAAGGGCAACATATGTTCCCTCACCTCTCACACTTGAAACAATTTTCTCAATCATCTTCTCAGTTCGAGAGGTTGCCATATCAAGACCTGAAGATGGGGTCATCAAAACCTGATATCGGGCTCCTTCTGGGTTGACCATTGCTCTGAAATCTGGGTCAGACAAGACGCTCAATGATTGGTTGTTCTTAAGAACGTATCTCACCGCCTGCAATTCACGGAGCTCTGTGGGCTTCTTCAATCTGGCGAGATCTTGGGCCCCGGCAAAAGTTTGCTGACGGAGCTTGCTGCGATCCAAAGACTGGTTGATGTGCTTGCTTACCACAGGTGCAAGCTCGGAGATAGCCAGCTTTGTGATGTTGTGGGATGCAGAGAGATGGTTTGTGAGAATGGCGGCGAGCGACTCCTTCGGGGTCCTAACACATGGACCCAACGCCTTCCGGCATACTTTGAAGTTGCATATCACGTCCAATTTGTCCACAGTTGGGGGATTTGGCTGTGATGAGTTGAAGCTGAGCCTTTGCCTCTTAGAGATATGCTTTTCTCCCTTCACAACCTTCAGCCTGAAGAAGTTGTAGACCGGGTTGTCAAGCCTTTTGAAGGTGTTTGCAACAAGACCATGACTGTAAGCCTTGTAACCATCTTTGTCTGGTTCTTTGAGGTTCTCAAGCTTCAAGTTCTCGACGATGTTCTCGATGGTTATGCAACCGTGTTGGGTGGCCGTGCTCGGCGTCGGGGGTTGACCTTCAGGCGGTGTTGGTGTGGCTTCCGCGCTGTTCTCATTGGGGGCTTGGAGGCGATGACATCTTCCCTCAGAGCCTCGATGGGCTCTTGATTGACTGAAGCCGCCATTGAGAGGTTGGGTGTACTTGATGATGATTTATGATAGTGTTGAGCTGGCGAAATTTCTACGCGTATTCGAGATTGGGGCGCGTAAACTTCTGGCGAAATTTGGCGCCATTTGAGCCCTGGCACGCGTAAATAGCCCTACACCACTATTAACTCACACAAGCAAGAGTATTCATGATGTTACATTGACAGTCTTAGAAGTTAGGCACCTTATTTCTCCCAGGAAGGCGTGATCATCTTTCCAATCTCGACATATGCCTCAAGCTCCTCTTCGCTAAGATCTGTCCCTCTCCAGAAGACCCTGAATTCACTGTCAATCAACCCCAAACTTCCATGTGATCTTTGGAAGTACCATCCATTCACCGGGTTAACTTTCTTGGATCTCCAGAGTAGACGGTGCTTGAAAATTCTTCTCAGAAGGTTGAATATGACGTCTGCAACACCGAGAGATCCCTGGGCGTGACGTGAGATTGCAAACTTGTCAAGATATGGCACTGTGATTCCTGTGGATGGAGAGGTCTCATTTGTGACAATGGCAATACCATCGTAGTCTCCAACAATGATGATACGGGCCAGAATGGGCTCAATGCGCGCGAGGTAGTGATCCAGATCGAGAGGTCTCTTGAACGAGTCGTCGATGAGATGCTTGAACTTGACGAGGTCAATTTGGTCAAACGTCGTGAACTCACGCACTTGAAGGCCCTTACGGATGATTGTGGTCTTGGATACCTTGCTGGAAATTGTGAGACGGTGTGCGTATTTGGCTGCTGGAAGGGAAGAGCTGATGAGGGCACGGTCTGTGAGAATGTTGTAGATAATCGGATTGTGGTCCAGTGTTTGGTTGGCAACTCTGAGAGTCGTGATGATTCCAGTCAAGTCTTGATAGTCAACTGAATCCATGATGCGTTTCATCGAGGTGAGGTTTTTGGAATGTATACCCTTCTCCCAGAAACTGAGATGGCCAATGTTGAGCTCAGCGGATATTCTGTCAAATTCTTGATTGAGGTTGATGAAGACATGAGAAGCTGCACGTTCAATACTCGGAGGACCACCCAGATTGTCAATGAAGACAACTTTTTCAACGGTCACAACATCTTTCTCTTGGTTTAAAGCGTGAAGCTCTGGAACAAGGCTCGTGAGATAATTGGTTGAATCCACCACCCATTCTCTGCTTGCGGAGTCTGTGAGATAGGGAAAAAGAACGGGGAGGTGGCCATCCGTGAGTGCACCAAGAAGCTGTTCTGGAACTTCAAGCTTCAGTGCTTGATCGTCTTTTGTATGTAATAGTGTTCTCAAAGGTGAGAGCTTGAGGGAGTCCGTGGACAGACATTTGTGAAGATGCTGGAATTGTTCAAAAGCGTACTTGTCCACACGAGAGAATGTGAAGTCGTTCTTATCCGAAAGGAAGTCCGGATCAAGAAGGATGACAGGAGATGCCCCCAAACGTTTCATATAGTCCAATGTGCTAGCAAACTTCGTGAGTTGCTCGGCATCATAGTCGACAACATTGCCTCTGAACTTGATGAGGACAAGTCTGTGTGGGCCCTGAGGGGAATCAGTGCTTTCATCGTGCTGGGAGTACTTGTTGAGATAGAACTTGGCCTCTCTTCTTGTGGTTGTGAGGTTCAATATGGAAAGAATGAGCTCCTTGTTGGCATTCGAGCGTTTCTTCAGAGCAGTCTCATAGTTTGACTTGAGCAGTGAGGGCTCTGTGTATTGGAGAGACGTCAGGCGCCTTACGAGCCCGTTTTTGAGCGGGAGAAGAGACACAGTTCTCAAGCAGGCCGGACTGCGTGTGAACATGCAACAAACAGTCGTTGATATGTGTTTTAAAGCCACTTTTAAGATGGCGGGAGGAGCCGTTGAGTCAGTCCTGTGGGGGAGCGTTTTTGCCGTTGGAGGATTCGCGCGCTGATGATTTGACGACGAGTGACGCGAAACATCAGACAATACGCGTCACTTGGTAGTCCATGAAGAAGTGGAGAAAAGCTTCAAAAGTTGGTGAAACCTTCAGTTTACTCATCATTCCAACCCATATTGCATTATGGCGCTACCGAATCACCTCAAAAACACGTTCACGCCCGCGGAAATCGAGTTCCTCACCGAGAGCGACACCATCACCATCCTCCCTCGTTACACGATGAACGGTATCGACCTCATGACAGACAAAATCCCGAACATCAGGGCCATGCACAGAGTGGACGTGCCTACGTGGTTTGCCCTCATTCTCAAGTCACAACGAAAGTGCTCCATCGTCCCGCCGGAGTGGCTGTCCCAGAAGCAACTTCAAGATCTCTACAACTTCGAGGTGGCGGATCCGGAGAGTTTCTCTGAGCTTCCCCATAATTGGCTGGAAGTGGCTAAGATCTTCTTCGAAAATGCACCAGATGACCTCCCGGATGAACCACACAAGCTCAAGTCCCTCGTACAAGACCTCAAAGAGATCAGACTTATCAAGATTAAGAAGGGTCTCAAGCTTATCAACGAATCACATTTGCAATTGGACAACTTGTCCCTCATGGAGATCAACGAGATCAGACCCTTCGTTGTCCAGGCCATGGATAAGCTGACGAAACTGAACGAAGCAGCCGTTGTTGAAGAGGAGGGAGCTGGCGATGGTGATGATTATGAATATCGAGGCGATGAATATGATTGAATGAACGGGTTCAGGTATACTACAAGATTAATAGTTGTAATTGAGAAATCATCTATGTATAACCATGTTCCTCTAGGGCTGATAACTTAATATGTACATGCCTCCGGCCCATCCTTCATAAATAGCGTTCGTTCAGTCATAAAATTGGCGGATACCGTTCCTCTTATCCATCTGTCTTTGCCTCTTGGACATGTTGAACTTGGTGGTGTAGAAGTTGATCATCTCTTCAGGAGTCTCATCACCCTTCTGCATCATCTCAGCAGCCTTCGTCTCAAAAGTCTTTCTCTCATCCTTGTGTCTCAATCTGGAGTCCTTCTTCATCTTGATCAAAAGCTGCTTCTCATAGTTCTTCAACTTCTCCTGAAGAGCCTCGTCTTGGTTGGATCTTCCAACGAGCTTCGTCTTAGCATCCAGAGCCCACAAATCACCAGCAAGCGCCTTTCTTGCATCATGGTAGGCTTGCTTGTCAAAGGACTTGGAGACAGTCCATTTCTCAACCTCACCACTTGGACCACACATGGCCATTGTCACATGTCCCTTTCTCTTCACTGGACTCATCAAAATACGAGGCCACAAGGTCAGTTCATCAGGCATAGTGCCGACTTTGAAATCTTGAGTTGCATTCTGGCGATCTGTCTCGATCTCATCAATGGTGGCAGCATCATTGGCACTTCTCTGAGCAATCAGGTAGGAGTACTTGCTCAGTTCGTAGTTGTTGGCACCAACTCTTCCCGAGCCACCGGATCCTCTGGAAGGAGATATCTCATTCTCAGACTCCCAGCGTGATGACAAGACCTGTCCTCGCTTCAGCTCCATGAGGTATCTTGGTCTCTCAAGAGACTGGGTATAGTGACACCACTGAAGCTTCTTTCCAGAAGGGTAGTCGTAGAATCTCGGATTCAGAGTCTGAAGTGGGCACTTTTTGTGATGAGAACATGGGGCAATAATTGAAATGTGATAGTCAGGCTTTCCTGTTGCTTGGACTTGAGCATATGCCTCCATCTCCATCTCGCCAAGCTCCTCAAACATGTCATCTTCAAATTTGAGATCATCTTCAGTGGCCTCTCCATACTTTGCATTCAGCTCTTCAACAAGATCGCTATCCTGTTCAAATTCCAACTCCTCGACATCTTCCAAGTACTCAGCTTGTCTGACGGATGATCCCTTGAGGTATGGCCTTGGAATCTTTCCACTTTCTCCTTCAAACTTCTCGGGTCTGATCATCATCTGTCTTGCTCTGGCGATACTCTCAAATCCGAGCGGAGTTCCTCTCTCAACAAGCACAAGGACACCTTCAGGCTCCAAAGACTTGAGCAAAACATTGATGTTGTCATCGACCTCATAAGGGAACCTCTCAGCGTTCTGGAGCAACTGGTGCTGTGCGATAATCAGATCGTACTTCTTGCTTGGGTTGATAGAGTCAAATAACTTGGTTCTGATCTTGATCTTCTTGGTCTTGACCTCGCCGATAAAGTCATCAAACAATACATCTTCATCCTCTCTGATTCCTTCAGCGATATCCTCTTCAGTGAACAGATCCTCAAGAGCACCAGGGTACTCACACACTTGTCTTGAGAGGAGAACCTTGGCACGGTCCATCATTCCTTTGTCAGCGAGAATAACCGCCTCTTTGTGCTCTGGAGAGAACTCGGGGCCCATGATCTCGTTAAGAGCAATCATACCTGTTGCAGGACCATATCCAACATCAAGAACTTTCTTCGGCGAGAAGTCTGGCATGCGCTTCTTGAGCTCACTAAGAACCTGGTACGACGAAGCATAATCCTGAGCAAAGAATGCAGCGATGTATGTGTCGTTTTCGTGTGGTTTCTTGGTGGGTGTGTGGAGCTGCGTCTCATTAAGTTTGACATATTGCTGGGCAACTTGGTATCTGAGAACCTTGGGCAGTCTCAAGGCAAGCATGTGGTTGTAAATACTCTTTGTGATTCTCTCTGGGATCTTGATCTGAGACCTGTTGACTCGTCCTTCTTTAGTCTTACTGTGAAGCCTCTCTGTGGGTGCGGGAAGGGCATCGAGGTTGTTATGGTCAAGAGTGTTCATTTTGATAACTTCTTCTCGTGATATCACACGAATCTTGGAGTCATTGATCTCGCTCACATCGTGATGGTGGTCTCGTACAAGCTGACCGAATGCTTCACTCTCCTTTCTGTAGGCGAAAGGCAATGTGGAGACATCGGTGACAAGTGATTTGTGGAAGTCGATGGGGTCAGTGTCATGCTCCCAGACTCCCGTGAGCTTTGTGGGTTGGGCGGTGGATTGGAAGCGCACCAGTCGTGTCCTGGAAGAACCCCGGAACACTTTGACGACTCGTAACATGTGGCAACGGAGTGGTAGCGCAGAGATACAGGCGATGATGCTCTGCTGATGTTTGGCTTTGATGTGATTTGCCTGAAGTTTTTCAGGGAGGCTGTTGCCCCGGCTAAAAAAGACAGTAAGCGCACACAAATCGAGTAAAATGGTGGCAAATAAGCTTGACATAAGGGCAGACCGTGAAACCGACATAGCTAGACCATAAAATGAGAACTCAAGACAAACTACTCCCTACTCCCCAAATTCCAATTTCAGTCCCAGAATCATGAATGTCATATAACTATTTGGTTCTAGATTCTAGCTTGGGAAAGTAATGAGCATAGGCGGCCGTCGGCGTGAGAGCACTGAGCTCAGCGCGACAGCTCGGATCTGGGGATGTGCTGTATTGTTGTTGGGTACTTCAAACCACCAGGTGGCCTTTGCGGTCTTTCATTAAGGTTTTCAAAGTCTATCGGTCAGATGGGACGGACTGCTTGTGGTGCCCAGTGTTCAGAGATAAGGCTCTCCAGACAAAACACAAGGGGCCCTTCTTCACCTGGCTACGCTCGGGCCTTGTTCAGAGAGAAGATTTGTTCGGCTGATAGTGATGCCCCTATCCGCGATACAGAGGAGCCGTTGCGATGGATATCGACATCGACCAACGGGGAGCTGTGCAGAGCTGCTGACGTAGGAACTCTACGACACCCCAGCCCTCTGTATTAGATCAAGAAGCTCTCTGGGGAGACACGCGTAGGCCGAAACAGCTGCGAGCTACGCTTACGTCAATGCCCGTCGCCGCAGCAACGGCGAACTGTTGGCGAATTCAACAAGTTCGCGATCAGGCTCATCTCTCTTAAAAGCTCTACACCCGCCGCTTTCTCCACACTTCCACACACTGCTCAGAACACCAAGGCCCAAACGCTAGGCAATTGAGCTGTCGCACCCGTCACTACCCACCCACACGACTGCTGCTTCGATCGAACCGCCCTGCTACTCATTCTTCCATTTGCTCAAGTTCCCAGTACAGTACGTGCCAGATCAAGACCCACGCTTCTGACACACAGCTGAGAGCCATTGATCCCACACTTCTTTTCCCACACACCAGTGAACCAGATTGTCTTTGAGAGTAAGTATTATTCCATTTTGGAGCTATGCCTCCGCATTGTCCTATCCGTTGGAGGTTTTCCAGGCACCAATGAGCTCCCGCCCATCCTCTCACAGGTCCCCATACTCGTCCCCCCACGCATCGAAATCGCTCAAAATTTCACATCTACTGAGCATTCACACTTCGGAGACAGATATTATATCATTTCTACATGTTCTTTCCCGGCCGATTCCCAGCCGCCACGTCATCCTCATCTCATCGCTCTCCTCTTCAAGACCGCGAGCATTTGTTGACGTGTGTTGCCCGTACCGGAAATTTTCAACACATTTTCCGCTTGTTGGGTTCACTGCAGTCGGCGCGCGCGCACAAGGCGAGTGGAGCCGGCCCAGACAAGCCGGATTCACACCACAAACGCTTACCAAATCCCTTCTCCACACTCCCTAAAGAGACCACACGGTCGAGCAAACGAAAATCAAGAACATTTGGCTTCCAACCCCTTCCAATCGTGTCATTACATACACTCCCCACGATCTCAAGCTCTCTCGAGTTTTTGACACCAAAGAACCCGCTGGCGACAACAACGCTTTGACACGCCAACCACCAACAAGCAGGACATTGCTTTTGAACACTTCACTAACAATTCATTCAGTATTCAAAGGCTACTTTCACTTTCTCTTTGGCGAAATCCATTACGTCCACAAGGACTTCTATCACCCCGCTACCTACCGAGTTTCTCTTCAGCCACCCACCTGAAGTTTCGCTCATCACACACACATTTCCATCATCTTCACACATTGCCAACCACAAACATGAGTGAAGACAACGTCAGTGAAGTTGCTGCTCCTTCTGTGAAGGTCCAGACCGACTACTCTGCACTCCACAAGTCCATCCCAGAGTACTTCATCGGTCTCAACACTGTTGATGTGGCCGAGGCTGGTCCACTCAGAGATTTCGTGAAAGACCACGGAGGTCACACTGTCATCAAGAAGGTGTTGATTGCCAACAACGGTATTGCTGCTGTTAAGGAGATCAGATCCGTCAGAAAGTGGTCCTACGAGACTTTTGGAAACGAGAGAACCATCCAGTTTGTCGCCATGGCCACTCCAGAGGATTTGGAGGCAAACGCTGAGTACATCAGAATGGCTGACCAGTACGTCGAGGTTCCAGGTGGCACGAATAACAACAACTATGCCAACGTTGACTTGATTGTTGACATTGCTGAGAGAACCGAGGTTGATGCCGTTTGGGCTGGTTGGGGTCACGCTTCTGAGAACCCACTTTTGCCAGAGCAGTTGGCTGCCTCCAAGAGAAGAATCTTGTTCATTGGTCCTCCAGGTTCCGCTATGAGATCTCTTGGTGACAAGATTTCCTCCACCATTGTTGCCCAGCATGCAGACGTTCCTTGTATCCCATGGTCCGGTACTGGTGTCAAAGATGTCGTTATCGACCCATCAACGAACTTGGTTTCTGTTGACGAAACTACATATGCCAAGGGCTGTGTCACATCTCCAGAAGAAGGTCTCCAGAAGGCCAGAGAGATTGGTTTCCCAGTCATGGTCAAGGCCTCCGAAGGTGGTGGTGGTAAGGGTATCAGAAAGGTCGACGATGAGAAGGACTTTGAGACACTCTACCACCAGGCTGCCAATGAGATTCCAGGTTCTCCAATTTTCATCATGAAGCTCGCAGGTAACGCCAGACACTTGGAGGTTCAGTTGCTTGCTGACCAGTACGGTAAGAACATCTCATTATTTGGCCGTGACTGTTCTGTTCAGAGACGTCATCAGAAGATCATTGAAGAAGCTCCAGTCACCATTGCCAAGAACGACACATTCTCACAGATGGAGAAGGCTGCTGTCAGATTGGGTAAGCTCGTTGGTTACGTCTCTGCTGGTACTGTTGAGTACTTGTACTCCCATGCTGATGACCAGTTCTACTTCCTTGAGTTGAACCCAAGACTTCAGGTCGAGCACCCAACCACTGAGATGGTTACTGGTGTCAACTTGCCAGCCACACAGTTGCAGATTGCCATGGGTATTCCACTTCACAGAATCTCAGACATCAGAATGTTCTACGGCGTTGATCCACACACCTCCACCGAGATTGACTTCGACTTTGAGTCTGAGGCTTCTAAGGCTTCTCAAAGACGTCCAACTCCAAAGGGTCACTGTACTGCCTGTCGTATCACTTCCGAGGACCCAGGTGAAGGTTTCAAGCCATCTGGTGGTTCCTTGCAGGAGTTGAACTTCAGATCTTCTTCCAACGTTTGGGGTTACTTCTCTGTTGCTACCAAGTCCTCCATCCACTCATTCTCTGACTCCCAGTTTGGTCACATCTTTGCATTCGGTGAGAACAGACAGGCTTCGAGAAAGCACATGGTTGTTGCATTGAAGGAGTTGTCCATCAGAGGTGACTTCAAGACCACTGTTGAGTACTTGATCAAGCTCTTGGAGACCACTGACTTCGAGGACAACACCATCACTACTGGTTGGTTGGACGAGTTGATTGCCAAGAAGTTGACTGCTGAGAGACCAGACTCTACCATTGCCACCATCTGTGGTGCTGTCACCAAGGCACACATCATGTCTCAGGAGGCTCACGAGTCCTACATTGCTTCTTTGGAGAAGGGTCAGGTTCCTTCCAAGGATTTGTTGAAGACCATCTACCCAATTGAGTTCATCTACGAGGGCTACAGATACAAGTTCACTGCTGCTCAGTCTGCTTCTGACAGATACACTTTGTTCCTCAATGGTTCCAGAGCCGAGGTTGGTGTCAAGCTCTTGTCTGATGGTGGGTTGTTGATTGCTCTTGATGGAAAGTCCCACACTGTCTACTGGAAGGAGCAGGTTGGCTCAACCAGATTGTCTGTGGACTCCAAGACCTGCTTGCTTGAGGTTGAGAACGATCCTACCCAGTTGAGAACACCATCTCCAGGTAAGTTGGTCAAGTACTTGGTTGAGAATGGCGAGCACGTCAACGCTGGTCAGGCTTACGCCGAGGTTGAGGTCATGAAGATGTGCATGCCACTCATTGCTCAGGAGGATGGTATTGTTCAGCTTGTCAAGCAGCCAGGTTCCAACGTCGCCGCTGGTGACATCTTGGCCATTCTCGCTCTTGATGACCCATCCAAGGTCAAGCACGCCTTGCCATTCGAGGGTATCTTGCCTCAGTTCGGTGCTCCAACGGTCCAGGGTACCAAGCCAGTCTACAAGTTCCAGGACTTGTTGTCTACTTTGAAGAACACCATGGCTGGATACGATAACCAGGTTGTTATGAACGCTACTTTGAAGAGCTTGATTGATGTTTTGAGAGATCCAACTTTGCCATACTCTGAGTGGAGCCAGCAAATCTCCGCTTTGCACTCCAGAATCCCAGCCAAGCTTGACTCTGAGCTCACTGGATTGATCTCGAGATCTTCTCAGAGAAACGCTCCATTCCCAGCCAGACAGATCTCCAAGTTGCTCGAGAAGGCCGCTACTGCTCCAGGTGCCGACCCATTGTTCAACATGGTTATTGCTCCGTTGATGGACATCGCCCAGCGTTACGCTAAGGGTTTGGAGGCTCATGAGCACAATGTCTTTGCTGAGTTGGCTGCTGAGTACTACAACGTCGAGTCTCTCTTCTCAGGTTCTAATGTCAGAGAGGAGGATGTCATTCTCAGACTTCGTGACGAGAACAAGGCTGATTTGTCGAAGGTTGTCTCCATTGTCTTGTCTCACTCCAGATGTTCTTCCAAGAGTGCATTGCTTTTGGCTATCATGAAGCACTACCAGCCACTCTGCCAGCAGTCCAGTGAGATTGCCGATGCCTTGCGCGCTCCATTGAAGCAGATTGTTGAGTTGGAGTCCAGAGCCACTGCCAAGGTTTCCATCAAGGCCAGAGAGATCTTGATTCAGTGTTCTTTGCCATCTATTAAGGAGAGATCTGAGCAGTTGGAGCACATCTTGAAGTCTTCTGTTGTCCAGCCAAGCTACGGCGCCATTGAGTCTGAACATCGTGCCCCACAGTTGGAGGTGTTGAAGGACGTCATTGACTCCAAGTACATTGTGTTTGATGTGTTAACTCAGTTCTTGGTCCATGAGAACCCATACGTTGCCGCTGCCGCCGCCGAGGTCTACGTTCGTCGTGCCTACCGTGCTTACAACGTTGTTGGTAACTTGACTCACCACACCAGTGCTGGTAACGAGCCACCAATTGTTGAGTGGAAGTTCCAGTTGCCTTCTTTGTCTTCTGCTGCTTTCAATGCTGTTCCACAGTCCAAGGGCTCTAAGACTGCCATGGGAAGAGCCGTGTCTGTCTCTGACTTGACCTTTGTGTCTACTGATGACTCTCAGCCATTGAGAACTGGTCTTCTTGTTCCAGCTCAGCACTTGGATGATGTTGAAGAGGCTTTGTTGAGAGGATTGGAGAAGATTCCACGCAAGTCCTCTACTGACTCTGCCCGTGGTCCTGCTCCTGACAGATCTGGCCATAGCAACACCATCTTGTCCAACGTCGCCAACGTTGTTGTCTCTAATGCTGAGGGCTTTGAGACAGAGGCTGAGATCTTGGAGAGATTGAACGGTATCTTGAAGGATGCTAAGGATGACTTGATTGCTACTTCGATCCGTCGTATCACATTTGTCTTTGGTGCTACTGATGGCTCTTATCCAAGATACTACACCTTCAGAGGTCCAGAGTACGGCGAGGATGAGACTATCCGTCACGTTGAGCCAGCTTTGGCTTTCCAGCTTGAGTTGGGCAGATTGTCAAACTTCAACATCAAGCCAGTCTTCACTGACAACAGAAACATCCACGTCTACGAGGCCATTGGCAAGAACTCATCTGTTGACAAGAGATTCTTCACCAGAGGTATCATCAGAACTGGTCGTATCCGTGACGACATCACCACACAGGAGTACTTGACTTCTGAGGCCAACAGATTGATGAGTGACATCTTGGATGCTCTTGAGGTGATTGACACTTCCAACTCTGACTTGAACCACATCTTCATCAACTTCTCTGCTGTCTTCAATGTTTTGCCAGAGGATGTTGAGGCTGCATTTGGAGGCTTCTTGGAGAGATTTGGAAGAAGATTGTGGAGACTCCGTATTGCTGCAGCCGAGATCAGAATCATGTGTACTGATCCAAAGACTGGTGCTCCATTCCCACTGAGAGCCATGATCAACAACGTGTCTGGTTATGTCGTCAAGTCTGAGTTGTACATGGAGGTCAAGAACTCTCACGGTGACTGGGTCTTCAAGTCTCTCGGTGCACCAGGTTCTATGCACTTGAGACCACTTTCTACACCATACCCAGCCAAGGAGCAGTTGCAGCCAAAGAGATACAAGGCTCACTTGATGGGCACAACTTACGTCTATGACTTCCCAGAGTTGTTCAGACAGGCCACTCTTTCCCAGTGGAAGAGATACGCTCCAGATGCCAAGGTTCCAGAGGACTTCTTCCAGTCTACTGAGTTGATTTTGGACGACGCTGACATCTTGACTGAGGTTGACCGAGAGCCAGGTGCCAACAACATTGGTATGGTTGGTTTCAAGGTCTTGGCCAAGACTCCAGAGTACCCAAGAGGTCGTCAGTTCTTGGTGGTTGCTAACGACATCACCTACAAGATTGGTTCTTTTGGTCCACAGGAGGATTACTTCTTCAACAAGGTCACTGAGCTTTCCAGAAAGCTTGGTATTCCAAGAATCTACTTGTCTGCCAACTCTGGTGCCAGAATTGGTGTTGCTGATGAATTGATTCCATTGTTCCAGGTTGCTTGGAATGACGCCAGCGACCCAGACAAGGGCTTCCAGTACTTGTACCTCACTGAGGATGGTATGGAGAAGTTGAACAAGAACGGTCAGGCCAAGACAGTCCTCACCGAGAGATCTGTTGAAGATGGTGAGGTGAGACACATCATCAAGGCCATCATCGGTGCTGAGGATGGTTTGGGTGTTGAGTGTTTGAGAGGTTCTGGTTTGATTGCCGGTGCCACCTCCAAGGCTTACAAGGACATCTTCACGATCACCTTGGTGACATGCAGATCTGTTGGTATTGGTGCTTATTTGGTCAGATTGGGTCAGAGAGCTATTCAGATCGAGGGCCAGCCAATCATCTTGACTGGTGCCCCAGCTATCAACAAGTTGTTGGGTAGCGAGGTTTACTCTTCCAACTTGCAGTTGGGTGGTACTCAGATCATGCACAGAAACGGTGTCTCTCACTTGACTGCCTCTGATGACTTGGCCGGTGTTGAGCACATCATGAACTGGTTGTCTTACATCCCAGCCAAGAGAAACATGCCAGTTCCAATTTTGGAATCCCCAGAGGACCCATGGGACAGAGACATTGACTATGCACCAGTCCGCAACGAGCAGTACGACGTCAGATGGATGATTGAGGGTCGCGAGACTGAAGATGGCTCATTTGAGTCTGGTTTGTTCGACAAGAACTCCTTCCAAGAGACATTGAATGGCTGGGCCAAGGGTGTTGTTGTTGGTAGAGCCAGATTGGGTGGTATTCCATTCGGTGTGATTGGTGTTGAGACTCGCATGGTCGAGAACCTCATTCCAGCTGATCCAGCCAACCCAGCTTCTACTGAACAGATGATCCAGGAGGCCGGTCAGGTTTGGTATCCAAACTCTGCCTTCAAGACTGCTCAGGCCATCAACGACTTCAACAATGGTGAGCAGTTGCCATTGATGATTTTGGCGAACTGGAGAGGTTTCTCAGGTGGCCAGCGTGACATGTACAACGAGATCTTGAAGTACGGTTCCTTCATCGTTGACGCTTTGGTGGACTTCAAGCAGCCAGTCATCACATACATTCCACCAACAGGTGAGTTGAGAGGTGGTTCTTGGGTCGTTGTTGATCCAACCATCAACGCTGACATGATGGAGATGTACGCTGATGTTGAGTCCAGAGCTGGTGTCATGGAGCCAGAAGGTATGGTCGGTATCAAGTACCGTCGTGAGAAGCTGATTGCTACCATGGCCAGATTGGATGAGACATACGCAGGCTTGAAGAAGCAGCTGGCTGACTCATCATTGTCTGCTGAGGAGCACCAGAAGATTTCTGCCAAGCTCTCCGCCCGTGAGAAGCAGCTTCTCCCTATCTACCACCAGATCTCTGTCCAGTTTGCTGACTTGCACGACAGATCAGGCCGTATGTTGGCCAAGGGTACCATCCGCAAAGAGCTTGAGTGGGTCAATGCTCGTCGCTTCTTCTTCTGGAGAATTCGTCGTCGTTTGAACGAGGAGTACTTGATTAAGAGAATTGGTGAAACCCTCCAGCATGCTACCAGAATCGAGAAGGTCGCCAGATTGAGATCATGGTATCCATCTACTCTTGACTACGAGGACGATGAGGCTGTTGCTTCTTGGATCGAGGAGAGCCACGAGCAGCTTGATGCTGCCGTCAAGCAACTGAAGGACGAGGCATTTGCACAGAACATTGCTCAGTTGATCAGATCTAACCACGACTCTGCCATTAGTGGGTTGGCTGAGGTCATTGGTTTGTTGTCAGCTGAGGACAAGGAAAAGATTCTCAAGGGTTTGAAATAAGTGGGTAATGCTTGTAATTAGATGTTAGTTTGAATTTTGATGATTTATTCGTACGTTAATCTGATCTTAGCTGTTGCCCGCGACTAGTATAATAATAGATTAATCAACGTCGAGTTGCTGCTAACGTGCTCATGTTAGTCATACACAGGCGCGCTGACTAATATATATATTGAGTACACGCGGTAGTACGCTATATATATTACTACTAGTTAATGCTAGGCGCCGGCGCAGCAGCTAGATATTGCGTCGAAATGAAAGATATCAATTAATTAGTCAATGAACACCATCAGAAAGACCCTGATGGGTTGTCAGCATTATACAGTTTCTTCTTCAGACTCATAGCCTCGTCCTTGAGGTCATCCCTCTCTTTTTTGATGATGTAGAGCTCAGCCTGTAAATCTCTGATCCTCAGATTGTAGTGAGCATTAGCCACATCGTCATCCTCATCCTCATCCTTCTGGGAACCACTGGCATCTTGTTGAGCAAGGATAGGCGTTGCGTTTCTGGAGCTCTTCTTAGCCCTAAATAGCTTCAACTCATCAATTTCATGTTGCAGCTTGGATGTCATCTCCTTCTCCTTAGCAAGCTCACTTTGTGACAGCTGAAGAGCCCTTGTAGCAGTGTTCACTGAATGGAGAGACTCCTTGTAGTTCTCCTCAATCTTGGAAAGCTCAGCAACCTTAGCTCTCAACGTCTCAACCTCAGCTTGTGTGGACTTCAAGCCCTCCAGATCAGTCTCAAGCTTCTTTCTGTGTGTGTGAACTTCCTCATTCTCCTTCAACAAATCATCAATCTGGGAGCGGAGTTGTGCTGTCACACCTTCATCAGGAGCAGAGGATGGACCAAGTGATCTTGTTGTCATTTCACCAGTAGTCTCATCCTTGACCAAATGCTGTGCCAAGAAGGCGTCAAGGCCAGCAGTGAGCTTTGTGACCTCGTTGTGAGACTCCAGGAATGGATTGGAGCCAGTCTCACGCAAAGTGATGTGCTCCTTGGATAACTGGTCATACTTGAACTGGAGCTCCTCAAACTGTTGCTTCAATGTCTTGGATTCATCCAACTCCTTCTGCTGCTCAACCAACTTGGCCTGCTGCTCCTTGATGATTGTGTTGAGCTTCTGGAGATCAAACAAGTTCGAAGAGAAATGTGACTCAAGCTCAGCATTCTTGGACTTCAAAGATGTGTGTTCCTGACTCAAAAGCTGATAGTCTGTGTTGAGTTTGATGTGCTTTCTCTTGATTTCAGACTCATCCTCCTGTGGCGGCAGCTCTCTTGCAGAAGCAACCTGCTTCTTCAACTCATTGTTTTCAGCTTCAAGAGACTGCACCTTGGAACTTGCGCTCTTGATCTGCTCGTTGGTGGACATCTTCAAACTCTCCAACTCTCTTGACAAGGAGTTGATGATGCTCTTGAACTCAGCCTTCTCATCTGGAGAAACAGAACCGACACTGCGGTTGATACTCACACTGCGTGCAATACCGGTAGTTCCCACAGGAGACTGCACCTCACCCTGAGCCACTGGCTCAGATGTCTTCTTGGAGGAGTTGAAGCCAGCAATACCAGCGGCGGCGGCACCGACGGCAGCAACACCGCCGGCAAGAGCAGTAGCACCAGACCCCATGATGGATGAAGACTTGTCGACAGGACTCTCTGTAGAGAACTGAGATGGAAGCTTGGACACTGGTTGGTCTGAAAGGTCTGGCGTGGAGTTTCCGTTGACATAGCTGTCCAAGAAGTCAGAGTCTCTCTTGTGATCACCATTGAGCTGAGTTGGTGCAACAAAGTCAGAAACAGCAACACCAGAGTTTTCCACTGTACCGTTTCTCGTAGATGTGACTGGAAGCTTGCTTGGAGAAGATGACGGTGTCTGGAAGTCATCAACGGACTGCTGGTTGATATTGCCTTGGTCAAATGCACCTGGCATCTCATTAGTAACGTTGCGTGACTGAACCTGTTCGCCAGGGAAGGAAGCCCCATCCTTTGGAAGAGGAGCAGGAACGGCAGCCTTCGTAGCTGATCTGACTGGTGATGGGATCTGGAGAGGCAAGTCCTCTTCCTCGTCAGCGGATGTGAAGTCCAAGTCCTGAGCACGACCACGAGTGGATGGCGTTCTGTGCGATGCGATTGATCTCTGGCGTTCTGGGAGCTTCTGTGGTGTCTGTCTCTCGAGTTCTTCAGCCTGACGCTCTCTCTGGAAGACATCCTCAGCGGACATCACGCGAGCAACTTCAGCGTCGGTGTCTGGCTTCTTGACGGCACCGGCAAAGGAAGCACCAACAGCAGCGGTACCGGCAGCGGCAGCACCCATGGCAAGAGTAGCAGGCTTGATCGAAGGTGTACTCGTCTGGGAAACGTTCTGGCGCTCTGTTGGGGAAGTGGCAACGTTCTTCTGTGGCGAAATAGCCTGCTGTTGCTGAGGAGGTGTGAATATCGACTGCGGCCCTTGGAATCTCTCTTGGTCCTTCAAGTTGTTACCAGGAGTACTGTACTGCTGGAAGCCTGGAACAAGCTTCTCCAAGTTTGACAAGTCAAGTGTATTCAAAAGGGTACCGACACCGTTGTCCTCCATTGATGGCTCCAAGTTGTCACCCATGTTGGCAAAGTCTGGCATGTGACCACCCAAGATCAACATCTTATCGTTCTTGAGCAGGGAGATGGAGTGGCCATACTTACCCTTTGGTGTACCCATGAGGTTAGGAGGAAGCCTGAACCAAGTCTCGGTGATCAAGTTGAGCAAGAGAACATCAGACACAGCCTCGCCGTATGCGTCCTTTCCGCCGTAGACGATCAAGCAATCCTTGTAGACAACAGAAGCATGCTCTTCAACTGGAGTTGGAACAACGCCATACGTCTTGTGCTTGTCCCACTTGTTTGCCAATGGGTCGTAGCTCCAGAGCTCGTTGCTCAATGACTTTCCGTTAGAACCACCAAAGATCCACAGCTTGTTGTCATACACATCCATGGTGTGGTTGGTCAAAGGCGGTGGTCTGACAGAATCAGCAGGAGTGACCCACTCCCAGGCAACATCTGGACGACGGAACGAGCTGAGATTAAACACAACGAGGTCGGAGTAGATGGTGTCGTCAAGTTGGCCTCCGTACAAGTAGATCTTGGAGTCAAAGTTGGTGATAGCAATCACTCCGATGGAATGACCATATCTTCCGGAAGGTCTCTTTCCAATAGGATGCGGGATGGTCCAAGTGTGGGAGTTCATGTTGAAGAGGTACAAGTCGTTATCGATCTCCCCCTCGTCGTTCGTCACCGTGTCACCTCCAAACACGACAAAGGCGTTACCACAGGTGGTGGCAGCGTGGCCAACTCTTGGTGCTGGAGAGTTGTCGTAAATGTCAACTTGAGCAGTCTGGAAGCCCTCACCGTCCGCATCCGGCTTGATGATCCATGTGTCACCATACACCGAGGTATTGTGGAGTCCACCCATGACGAAGACTTCGCCCTTGTCGTTGGCAAACTGAGAAGCAGCGTGGCGGTAGCGCGGGAATGGGGAGATCAACAGCTTCGATCTGGCCCAAGGAGTGGTATGTTTAGCAATAGCAGCATTCTGAAGCTGTTGCTGAGGTTGCTGGAAGCGAGGAGGTGGAACTCCCGAACCCTGTTGAGGAGAGTAGCCATACTGCTGCTGAGGAGTGTATTGCTGACGTTGTGGGGACTTCTGGTTGTACATGTTGTTGTTGTGGTCGTAACCAATGGCAGTGCCCTGAAGCTGTTGCTGCTGGCCGTACTTCTGAGCATACTGTGGCTGCTGTGTGTACTGCTGTTGGCCCGATGACTGGTATTGAGGAGTTCCAGCGTATTGTTGCTGGTGCTGTGGAGAGTTCAAACTGCCCTGGCTGCCCTGGTGTAGGCTGGCGGGAGTGGAACCAACGGGCGGCTGGTGGGCATGTGTTGATGGCATGTTCTCCTTTCCTCTGTTGATATTGGATGAGTTCGAGTAGCTGGAGCTCTGCGGAGAGCTGTTGTTGTGGCCATTGTTGCCGTTGTTGTGCTTGCTCGAGGGCGAGGAGAATGCATCCCCAGCCTCCTGTTTCTTCTTCTTTCCGAACTTGAAAGGAGTCATAGCGATGCGGTGGCCAGCAGGAGACGAGAACTGGCTAGGAAGTCGAGAGCAATGGCTTTGTGGGGGCCTTATGCGATGTTTTTAGTTAGCTTGTTAAGCGAGATGTTGTAGCGGCTGATGGGGAATTTTGCAGTCCCACTTGAAACAGCCGCCTTGCCGCGCTGATCTGGTACGAGGCACAAAGCAAGGGTTCGGGTGTTGGGCGATGGGCGGCCTAGGAGACGCTACGAGGGAGTTTGGCAGATGTCAATGGGTGGGATTTGGTATTTAGCGGCCAAACAATGTACTTATGTTCTAGATAGAGACTCTGAAGCCTACAGGGCAGCGCTAGATGCGTCTCCCTCGCCCCGCAATGCCAGGAAGGTCAGCGGTCTGGGGAAGCGCGCTGATCTTCGTTGTTTGCTGTGGGGAAGTTGTGCTGTCTGCTGTCAACACCGACCAAAACACGAGCCACGAGCCACAAAACACAGAACAGTCAGATGACCAATCAGAACACCAACAGACACCGCAGATGGCTCCTTCTGCCCCTTCTCCAACAGCGGTATCCCCGATGCTGACGCGCTCGCGCCTCCAAAAAAACGCGTTTGCCCGCGAAAACAACAGAGCCAAACAATACAACCAACTATCAACAAGAAGCAGCACTCATCTCCTCGATACACTAAAGCAGATCAAGCAACAATGGACAAGGAGGAAAAGTTTGACCGCTTCATCGAGAACTTCGACAAGAAGCTCAACACCGATACATCCACCTACAAGACCATCCTCACGAAGCCGTCCTCTCCTCCCCCGGAGGCCCCAGGCAGCTCGAAGGTGCCCCAGTCCCCACTCATCACAACGCCAACCAAAGCGCGTCGCAAGTCGATCTCTCCAGATGATGCACCTCTCAACGGAAATCTTGACCTTAAACCATCCAGAGACATCCCACCATCCCCCAGACACATGGAGCTCAGGCCGCCAGCTGGGGGCGCAACACCCGCATCATCCACTGACTCCCCAGCTGTCAAGACGGTGCGTCTCTCCAACTCTGCAAGCAGTCTGAAGCGCTCCAATACGATGAGTGGAATAAGCTCAGTGCACAGACAACCATCCATGCGCAGAGGCTTGAACTTGGGACTCAACTTAAAGCGCACAAACACGCCAACGACTTCTCGCCAGAGCACGCTGAGATCCCCAGAGCTTGTGACGCCCAAGCAAGACTTCTCCCAGAACTCGCGGAGCCCAGCCACGGACAGTAAAGTGCCTTCTTTGCAATCACAGAACTTCTCTACGCCTGTTCCACAGAAATTGGCCCCATCCGCCTCATCTGCTGCGTCGGCAGGTGCCACTCCAAGCCATGTTGCTCCCGCTGACCAGAAGCGTGATCGCAGAAACACCAACTCGAGTGTGATTTCTTCAGAGTACGATGAAGTCGATGACTCTTTGAGAACACTTGCAGCAAAGGAGATGAAAGTCATTGAGCTCAAGCACAAGCTAAAACTTCTCCAACAGGAAGTCGAGGCCGAGGAGTTGGAGTTGAAGAAGCTTCGTGATAAGGTTGGCAACACCATCTACAAGGGAATCTCACCGCAGCACAACCCTGTCAAAAACCCAACTGGCGCTAACTCACAAGCCCGTGGCAGCGCCCAAAAGGATCGTTCGAAGAGGGAAAGTATATGGTCCAAGCCCGTGAATTTCCTGAACCAGTTTGACCAACTACTGCAATCTGAGATTGAGAGAATTAACAAGGAGGGATTCAAACATCCCCAGGAGGCAGCTGCTGGCAAGAGCAAGGAAGAAGAAAGCTCAGGGTACTCTATCTGGTCCTTTGTCAATGATGTCAAACATGGCTTATTGGGTGATGATGACTCTCCAACGAGAGAGAGATCAAAGCAACTACAGGATATTGCAAGTGACGATGAGGGCGAGGCCAATCAGGAAGAGATGGTGACTATAAGGAACTGAACGATTAGATTCGGATATGAACACTTACCACACGAACTTAACAACATACACGCCACGATTACATTAACGAACTAACCAATCAAGTACATTTAATATCAACATTGAAAACAGTTGTTCTAGATGAACAAGTCATGAAACATCTCACGGTCATACACAATCTCATCCCACCGATCCGTAGTCATGAAGCAGGGAGTCAAAGCAGTCTTAGAACGACGTGTCGTCATGTCTATAATCCTCATACACGTCGTCCCAGGTATATTTTTCCTGGTGCTGCTGTCCAACCATCTTGGCTGCGGCGAAGGGCGTCTCCGCTAACTCACCGTCCTTGACAAACTCCAAAGGGTCAGGAAGATTAGCATGGGAGCCTGACTGGGCACCTTCTTGAGATGGGTCAGCGGACTTTGATGATGCTTCATGAATGTCGTTTCCTTGGGTATCAACGAGTTTAGTCTCATCCTGGTTCAAGCCAACCTGCCCCGCACTGACCCTGTTCATCAAATCCAGGAACTTCGAGTTGGCAAATTTGTTTGACTGGTTGCTCTTCATCACATCTGCAACTTCCTTCGCAGCTTGTCTGAATCCAGCATTATTATCAACCGGAAGTTCCATCTCCGGCTGCTTCTCCATAGCAGGCTCATCCATCTTGACATTCTTGAATTCCTGCTCCAGCTTGTCAAACTCCTTGTCCAGGGCATCAAACTCACCATCAATGTTCTCCAGCTGGCTGTTGAGATGCATGGAGTGAAGCTCCTGGTGTTCGGTCATACGCCCCGTGCCAGCCAGTGCGTAGTTGTGTGAGAGTTGTGGGGTGTACATCGTGTTCATTGTGTTGAACTGTGCTTGTTGCATCTGGTGCTGCACTTGAGCCTGGGCCTGGGCCTGGGCCTGAGCAGTACGTGCTTGCTGACCCTGCGAGTTCATCTGGCTCATGAACTGGGTGTTCCAGTTCTGTGTTTGCTGTGGATGCTGGGGCATGGCGTTCATCTTGAAGTCGTTGGCCCACGATGATGAAGAGCTTGCAACTGGCGCCTGCTGGTGAGCCATAGGATGAATAGGGGCTGGACCTGCAAAGGCTTGACTGAACATAGGATCAAAGTGATGAGCACCTTGCTGGTGCGCCTGGAACTCACGTTCCAGCGTATTTGATTGTTGCGTTCTGAAGCCAGGGGCGTTGGCTTGGACTCGTTGTTGGGGTTCATGTTGGAGAGAGCGGTCCACCTGGGAGTAAGCAGAGAGCTTCTGGATTGCGTTAACTGGTCCACAAGACATCTTGTATGGTTTAAATGGTCTGTAGTTGCGTATTTAGCGCTCAGCGAGAGGCGATATTGGCTTTGGTGAATGATTTGGAATCAAATATATTTCGAAGTGTGGAGTGGCGATGACGCGAACAAAGCAGCCGAGGCTTCGGACGTGGGGAGCTGAAGCGGGAACTCGGGAAGTTGGAGGAGTGAAAGAGCTCTTCAGTGGGCGTAGAAGCGTTACAAGAGAGACCGTCTTGTTCTTAGTCTTGTCTGGCCCTGATCAAGAACCAATCTGGATGTCTTGGAGACAGAGAAGAACTCATGTAGTACCGCTCTGGTTTCTTTCGTGTGCTCTTGTTCTTGCGCACAGAACTTCCCGATTTGCGCCGACCGCTTATCGAAGGTGCCCGTAACGATTCACGTGACCTTCGCGAAAAAAGCGCGAAAGTCGAGTTTGAAGCTCTTTCGAGCGTTGGAGGTTGGAGCGCTCTAATTCGATGGAGCGAGACCCGAAGTTCCTCCACCTTGTGGCAAACGCGTGAGCATTACACTCCTTTAACTCATCTTTGAACATGACAGGACGTAAATTCTACGAGGATGAAGAAGCAGTCACGCCGCTTCCAGGCACAATCATTGCCGCCACGGAGACCGAGATCGAGGCTCTTGGTCCAAACAAACTAATCAACGGTTCATCTGTCCGTTCCCCGTCATTCATCGAATCAAAGATTGAACTTGTCAGAACATCTTTCAACAACCTCTACACATCCACCAACTCCACAATCGATGATCTGACGAAGAAGTATCACGCCAAGGAGCAACACTTCACCACGACACTTGCAAACTTGCACAACCGCGACGAGGACCTCACACCTGCTGCTGCATACATCCTCGTGGCAACACTTTCAGGCACAATTCTCACAAGACGCTCCAACTTTGTTCTGAAAGCATTCGTGCCTGTTGTGTTCGGTCTTGCCGCCTTCAAGTACACCCTTCCACACACATTTGCCAACGCTACATCTTTCGCACACAAGGTCGAGCACACTGCCTTTCCAGCATTAGCCACCAAGCAGGATGAGCTCGTGAAGTCTGCTGGCGAACTTATCGCAAAGACAGAAGGCCAGACTGCTGAGGCTCAAAAGCAGGTTGACTCCGTTGTCAAGACTGTGAAGACACAGATCAAGAAGTACACTGGTCTTAACATCGACGAGGAAGTGTCAAAGAAGTAAGTGAGGGACGGGAGTAAATATTCACATAAACGATGACTATGATACAGAAAGACTAGTATGATCTCTTCAATTGTTGAGTATCTCGGGCTCATTCTCGGACCCGTTGAGTTTGGCTTTGTCCGATCAGCCGCGAAGGCGAACTTCAAAAGTTGGGCTCTGTACTCCCTCTTATGACACAAAACCATCAGCGTAAAGAGCGTACTCAGCCGATCGCAAAACCATGGTCAAAAAGGAGGTGTGAATATCTGATGAAGAGCCCACACACGGCGCAAGACTTCTCTTCCTGATATCCCCGCATCTCAGGCGCCATGTCCGCTTACAGACCGAGCTCGCTGCGTCCATTCAGCTCCTCCTACAACGATCTCCAATACCGTGCCCCGTCGCGTGCTTCCATAGACTTGGAGTCTGCTGGGTTACACAGACCACACAGTGCCTCTTCTGCTGCTAATTTGTTGGACAATGGCGATGACATGAGTACAATCCAAGGCCTTGTTTCTCGTCCATCGTCATCCCTGACACGATACGAAGTCTACGCCCAGTTGTCACAGTCAGCGGGATATGTCAACTCCGCCTCCACCAGCAGCAGCTTTGCTTTGGCCTCATTGTTTGAAAGATTGAACACGGGTGGACAGCTGACTTCCCATTCGTTGGATCAGAGAATTCAGAAGTTGATCAAGCTGGAGAAGAAGGTGATGAAGCAACAACAGGAGTTGATCAAGGACATCAACTCATGGTGCAACATTTTGCCGAGCGAAGATTGCAAGAGGTTGTTGTACCACTACATTAAGATCTTGGAAGTTGAGTTTGACATCAACGAGCAGAGTATCAAGAAGCAAAGTCAAATCATTGGCCAGTTATCGAATGTCAATAAGAGGGAGAAGAGAACCAACGATTTGAGATGGAAGAGAAACAAGATACTTTCCAAATTGAGGGAGAGTGAGAACAAGGTTGGTGACAGTCCAGTAACGTTGTTGACAAAAGAGAACTTGGAGGAGTTGGAGTGCTCTGTTGAGATTGTCGAGGACCAATTTATCAGATCAATCAACACAGGGTTGAAGAACGCTCTTGTTGACTACGTTATGACTTTGAGAAACTCTGGGGTGAAGTACAAAGAGGGGAGTAAGTACTTTTTGGATACATACAACTTTCACAATAAGGATGTCAACTCAGCCTCGACTCTCCAGAAGTTGATCCTACTGAACAAGTACAATGGAATGAACTCAGCTTCTCTACCAACTGGCCAGGAGATACACAGTGGTTACGGCAAGGGGAAGTACCCAGAATCAGAGTATGGCGGGGAGAATCTCGTGGGTGTCACTGATGGGGAAGGACAGGCGAAGGAGCGCCGTACCGACACTCCATCATCCCCCTCTGTTCTCAAGACTGACGACAAGAAAGACGACAAGGATGTATCTGCAGATCAATCAGCAGAAGGCGAACACATGCCTGGTTCTATCGAGAGCTACAGCATCATCAATTCATACTCAACACCTGGAGCGCTTGGTATGTTGCCTTCTCATGGATCAGCGGGCCATCAATGGGGATCTTGAATGCTACGTTTTGGATCAAAGTTTATGTACAATTAATGATGCATTTGTATCATGGATGAGTTGTAGCAGTTCTATAGATGCAGGACAACCGTGTGTTTCACTCCGATTGCAGAGAAGATGAGCTCGTGGAATGTGTTGAAAAGAATCTCTTCCCCAACTCGTAACTTGAAATCATAATAGCACACGATGGTGCAATCTTGAGGATACGAGGCATGAAGCCGACATAAAGGGCCCCGATACCTTCATATCTGAGGATGTTGGTCATGAACTTGACAATATTTTTCTCTTTCTCATTCGATATCTGGAGTCTGGTCTTGCCAACATCAAATGGATTTGTGAACATTGCTGCAATAGAGCCAGAGATCGATCCAGCAAAGAATGACTGAAGGAAAAGATTTGTCTCTGCACTTTTCGTTGGGTTCAAATTCGTCTGAAGCTGCTCCTTGAAGTACTCATAAGAGGCCCAGTAAATACCAGAGAAGGGCACATCTCTCCAGAGGGTAAGTGTGAGGCCCCTGAATAAGACCTGTGGTCCCTTGTTCTTCATATCAGAGCCGAGGTCCTTGAGAAGTGTGGAGAGCAGGTTCTGCTGGTTTGGCACCGATTGGAGTCGTGTCTTCAGAAGTTCGAGTGGTGCAACGCATGTTCCAGCCAGGATACGTGCCAAAGAACCACATAGGAGCGGGTTCAATGTTGTGTAGTGCGAAATGGGTGAGGAGTCACGTAGGAGTTCATATCCCGTGAAGTACACCATGTTTGAAGGTGCCGCCATGAGTAGAGTCAACGAGAGACCTCTCCAGAGAGTTGTAATCCCCTCAGTACGTGCAATGGTAACCATGGCGCTCGTTGTTCCTTTGAGAGGCCTGACAGCTCGGACAGTCTCTGTGACGCATTCTGTTGTCCCCGTGGTTGCGCACGTTGAAGACGAAGAACTTGCCACTGGAGCTGGCTTCCAGAAGACTTGTCGCTGACAGCACTGTGAAGAAGGCATGAGCAGCTCCTGCTGTTGAAGCCGCACTCGGACAACGTCGAGAGGCGTGACGAAGAGTGATGTAAGAATCGAGCCCGAGCAGGCAGAGAGCATCCTTTGCGCGGGCGTGATGGAGAGCTCTGACTCCTTCAGTGGTGGCGGCCGGAGATCGGGCTCCTCAATGGCGGCTGCGAGTTCCGACGAGAGCGACATCGGTGTGTCGTGCTGGGTCTCGAGAGTAATTTGGCGTAGTTGATGGGGAGAGAAGTGAAGTAGAAAGAGAATGAGAACCTTCAGAGTTCAGAGATGACCGAGTTCGGTGGGATCTTGGAGGCGGGCGCGCCTTTGCAAAATTCGCGAAACCCGGTAGCGCGCACGACCACGATCGTGGGGCTCGCAAGGCTTCTCAGCTATGAAACATATCTCCCTTTGGCGTCAAAAAGTGGCAATTCTGAGGCCAGAGCTTCCTCTAAAACACACAGAGACATCCATACCAAGACGGTCCTTGGAAATGTCGAACGAGGAGGTTGATGAAACCAAACAGGCTAAATACCAACAAGTTGCTGATGTGATACGATCGATCTACACCGATGCCGAGTTCAACCACAAACCTGAAGACTTCGAAGTGCTCTCAACAATTCGTTATGACCCGCTTTTGACCGAGACTATCGACTTTGCTGTCATGTTCGATGGCACATCGGATAACTCCTCACTCTTCTTCCTCTTTGATGAGCACTTGCATCGCACAAACTTCTCTCTGGAGTACTTCGGTTTTGGGTTCCAACTCAATCGAAACCAACTTCTACAAAAGCTCAACGAAGCTCTGAATACTCTGGACAAGTCGAATGCTTACAAGCTGAGATTGACAATCAACAAGAAGGGCCAGGCTAATGTTACTGTCATGCTTACACCACAGAGGTACAACTTGTTTGATGGGTTCAACAGTCCAGGAAACTATCACTCGGAAACTTGGAAAGTGTACATTGACACTGAGCCTATCCTCATTTCACCGTTCACATCGTTGAAGACAACGAGAAGACAAAGGTACACAGATGCTCGCGAGAGAATGCTCGTCAAGAACACGTCTGATGCCCAGGAGGTTTTGCTCTACAACACCGCTCACCAGATCACAGAAGGATCAATCACAAACGTTGCCGTTAGGGACAAGTCCTCGGAGGATGAAGCTTGGGTCACTCCAGTCCTCTCATCTGGATGTCTATGTGGCGTTGTGAGGCATATGCTGTTGTCTAAGGGACTCTTGAGCGAGCAGCAGATAAGCTTGAAGGATATCAAGGTCGGTGATGATGTTTTGTTGTTTAACGGCATCATTGGCGTGGTCAAAGGGAAAATTACGGAGAGAAACAAAGAGAATGACCTTTAATACAGCTCGAAAGATCCCCTTGTTTAGTGACTCTATGCGTAGGGAATCATGAAGCCGTGGTTATTTGTATGTATCTTAGTTCAAGCCGTGAGAGCCTTGATCTCATCATCGTTGTAACCCAAGATGTAGAAAATATCTGAAATCTTCTCAGTATTCAGCTTGGCAGGCGCCAGCTTCTGGACTCTTGGCTTTGCATTCCAGGCGATACCGAAACCAGCGGTGGCCATCATCTTGAGATCGTTGGAGCCATCACCAACGGCAACTGCGGCTCTCAAGTCAATGTTCTCCTTCTCTGCAATCTCTTTTGTGAGTTCAGCCTTCTTGTCACCATCAACAATGTATCCTTCCGTTTCACCACTGAAGATTATTTTGCCGTCAGCATCGGTTTCCGTCTTCAAAGTGTTGGCAAATGCGTAATCCAAACCGAGTACCTCCTTCACGTAGTTAGCCAAGGGAATAAAGCCACCACTGAGGACTGCAAGCTTACAACCTGCCTTCTTCAGACCCTTCATTAGTTCATGATCGCCCTTTGTGAACTCCAACTTTTCCTTGAGGTCATCCCAGATGGTTCCATCAATGCCTCTCAGAAGCTTCACTCTTCTTGCGAGCGATTCCTTGAAGTCGATCTCACCATTCATGGCGGCAGTTGTGATCTTCTCCACTTCATCTTCAACGCCGGCATATGCTGCAATCAGTTCAATGACTTCCTGGTAGATCAGGGTGGAGTCCATATCGAAACAGAACAGTTTCTTGTGCTTTCTGAATTCATCGTTCTTTTGGAAGATAATGTCAACTTTCTCACCAAGAGGACTATCAGAGATGGCATTTCTGATGCGTTGAACAACATCAGGCTCCTCGCTCTCTGCTCTTGTAACTTCTGATTTCACCAGATGGACTTCAAAGTCAAATACTCTGTCTCCGCTGAGTGTGATAACTTGTTCAATCGTCACGGGCAGCCTCTCGACAAAGTTCTCGAGCTCAACGTATGTTGGGGAATCGATGAACTTGTGCCCGATGCATGTGAAGACATACTTCATAGGAGTCATTTTCGATTCAGAGTCTTCGGATGCCATGGCTTATGAGAGAGAGGTGATGAAGCGGCCGGAAAACACGTTTACATCAATCAGACCCGCCAAGGTGTCAGATGTTCACGGGCCACGAGATGAGCTCAATTTCCCGGCGGCAGCCAGTCGCCAGGGCTACAAACCAAACAGCGATTACGTAATCGGATCCCGTAAACTTCAAAAAATCCGAAGCGCCAGAGAAGAAGGAGGCAATCACCTCCTGAGACCACACGGCGGCAAGGAAACCAACTGAAGCATTCTGATTTCACGACTGCACACAACATGACAGACCACAATGCAGTGATGGAGCCATTGACTGACGAGCAGAACGCCCTTCTTAAACCGTGGATTGTCAAACGCGCCACTGAGCTGGCCTCAGAGGCAGACCCGGAGGTGTTGGCTGACTACATTCTTGCCATTCTCATCAACAAGCTCAATCCCACCGAGATGAAAAAGTTGATCTCGTCATCTCTTGCGGACTTCTGTGAGAAGCATGATCAACTCGCAAATGATATCATTGAATCCATCCAGACGAAGTCTTACACCAAGGGCGCCAACCCCGCTGAGATCCATAAGAAGGCCAAAGAGGAGGCAATTAGAATGACACAAGAGTATTATAAACCAGACCTCACCTCATACAACCAGGCACCACCTGACTTCAAGCGTAAGATGAGAAGAGGCCCACCACAGCAACAACAGAACCGCCCAACACCCGAGGAGCTCACTGCCAACAGGGAAAAGGTCCAATCACACATTGACGAGATCATCTCATTGACACCAAGAGGAAAGACCGTTATTCTCACGAATTTGCCACAAGACAAGATGAATGAAGCTGTGCTCAGATCATACTTCAGCAGATTTGGTGAAATTATCAAAGTCAAGATTGACCCGGAGCACAGAGCCGCCGAGATCGAGTTCACCCTCCCAAAGTCAGCTAAGAAGGCATGGTCCGATCCTGCTCCTATCTTTGACAACAGGTTCATCAAAATCTACTTCAAGAAAGCCCAACCGGCGCCAGAACCATTTGACTTGGATGCCTTCAAGGCCAAGCAAGCCGAGAAGCAGAAGGAGTTTGAGGAGAAGCAAGCTAAGAAGAAGGCACGTGACGAAAAGCTCAGACAGGTTATTGAGCTCAAGGAGAAAATGCTTTCCAAATTTGAGAGCGAATTGTCAATGTTGGAAGAGGAACTCAAGGCACACCCAGAGAGGGAGGCCACGATAAGAGAGAGAGTTGGTTCCATTCAGAAAAGTATGGAGGAGAACGGTGTCACACCAGAGGACATTGCGGCAGATGCTGCCAAGTTGGAGGGCTCTAAACTGGCATTTGCTCCAAGAGGCCGCAGCTCCAGCAGAGGACGTGGGGCTATCAGAGGAAGGGGTCGTGGCGGCTTCTCTCCATACGCCGTAACAACTGGTGCTGCGAAGCCAAGTCGCAAGATTGACTTGCGTACAAGAACAATTACTCTCACAAACTTGTCAGATCCAAACAGCGAGAGCTTCCAGAGAGCTTTGGGGGTCTTTGGAAAGGGCGGCATTGACCAAATCAATGTTAAAGATGGAGAAGGTGTGAACATCACTTTCAAGGAAAGATATCTTGCAGAGAAGTTCTTTGCTGAATCAATCGAGTTGGAGGGAATGCCACCACTTGAGAAGGTCTGGGATGAATCTGTGCGCCCAACCCCTCCATCTACTGCCGATGAGAGCAGTACATCAACAACGATTGATACTTCGAACACAACGAACAGCGGTGAAACTCAGCCGACTTACTGAGCTGAATATGGGCTGAATATGGGCTGTGCTGCTTGCTTCTGGAAAGTGAATAGAGTATTCTGGAGCTGCTATTTCATGCTTATGTTGTCATCAGAAAGCACTGTTTTCAACGACTTGTAGCTGCACTCTCTCGGGCCTCGGGCACCCACTGTCAGCATGACCTGTCAAGCCTAAGACATGAGGGAATGGGAATAAGGCCACTACTTGGTATGCCGTATGCCCAACACATCTTAGTACAGGCGAGTGACGAGTACTTAAGCAAGAAGAGTCACCCACAATGCTTTGTGTCTTCTCCACTACTCATGGAGAGGGTCCGGAGCCCGGGGAAACAGCCCACGGGAAACACCGAACGGAGAATTGTGACAGTGTCATGAAGTGATTCGTGAAGTAACGTTCACTACCATTGTCGCAGTTACCAGTAACGAGTACCGTGTACGGCGTGCCACCACCCGCCACGGGACGGTTGATATTATCCAATCAACATGTAGGAATCACACTCCATGAGTCCATTCGCAACCACCTTCATGTTTGTCTAGAACCGAGCGCGAATAGCCGGCGGAAGTTTCAGTTTTCATCATGTCGAGATGAGTGATCCGTTTTTGTGTCACGTCGCCGAACTCATGTCCTCTGTGAGCCGAGAAATTTGCAAACTCACCGTCAAAATGTCCCATATCAACACCTCCTGGTGTTGAAATCTTGCATCTTGCCCGTGACATCCCCTTCCTTCCTCCTATCCCATTTCATTCTGGTGCGATGGACAACCGAGAAACCAGTCTCTTACCAGGGAGCATTGTTTGCACCATTGCCGAGAACGGTTTGCCAACTTGCAACGACAACGACCTTATCACATGGGTTACTGAGGCACAAAACAAGACTGCAGAAGATGCTCATGACGTGTCTGCCTCTCTCTTCACCGGCCCAGCAGTGCAAGATTCTGCTGGCGTGAGTTTGACCTACCTTCTGGTGAATGTAATCTACGTCACATTGGTCTTGTTGATGTTGTTTCCCTTTGCTTGGACGTTACGGAACTACAGAGCAGATCAGAAGAGCAGGGACCGCCTCATGGTTCTCCCGTTGAGTTTCAGCCATCTGTCACAGCTTCACATTATCCAAGACACTACGCTGCCATTGACCACTTTCTTTGTGTATGAAGACGGTGCATTACAGAAGTTGGCGTACAAGATTGTCCGTGCCGATACCAACCCGATTACATGGTTTTTGCAGAAGAAGTGGTTCATCATGGACAGTACAGGCTTTGAGTTGGCTTTCATCACCCATACGTACCTTTCTGATTGGAACCATGCTCGCTTCTTCGTTCTTCTCCCAAAGCCCGCTGAACAAGCAGTTAGCTACGATACAGTGGTAATCAATCACACCGTTCTGTCTGTGCCAAGCAGATCTGACTCCACCACTGATGATCATGACAGCATTGCCTTGACCCGGCCTCCAGGACTGGCGTCATCCTCGACATACAGATCTGGAAGATACAGAGATGGCAGTGCCTACAGCAGAAGAAGCTTGAGTCCACAAAAGAGGTCTGCTCTCGCTATTGAGTCGAGCTTGGTTCAGAATGCTCTCATCACACACGACCAACTTGGTGACCCCGCCAGCCATGACCATTTCAATGCTGACAGTTTGGACTCTTCAAATGTATCAGGAAAGCCTCCGTATGGCCTTACCGTTGTTACACTTGACCTGTTGTTACACTCAACCTCTTACTTCTTCCGAGATGAGTCCTTGGATACACGTGTTGATATTGATTCTGTTCTTCATTCAAGCTTCAACTGGGAAGCTTGTGGATATCTCAACAAGAAGATCCATACTCCGCAGCAACCTTCAGTGATTGAGAGAGTTGCATTCATGAAGAAGGCCGAAAGCCCACAGAGCGGGAAGGTCTTTCAGGTACACTACAACAAGGAGCATGTTGATCCTCTTGGAGTTTTGGCTACGAGTTTCTTACATTACAAGAACAGTACAACTTTATAACCAGCTCGTTAATGACGATGTCAATTGGCTGCAGGCCACCCGCGTGACCTACCTAGTACGTGCGCTAACGTTAATTCTAGCCAAGCAGGGCGCCCTAGTATACCCTCGTGTCAAAACGTCGTCAGATCAAAACGTCACACATGATTTACCATGCTTAGCTCTTCACTTTCTTGTAAATCCAGATTCAAAGAGTTCAATGATTTCCAGAAGAGACTCAATGACATGATCTGTCTCAGCGATATCACGGATGTGCTCATTAGCATGTGTCTTGATAAGAACGGTGGCCGCACCAGCGTTATGACCAGAGCGCATGTCATCGATGGAGTCTCCTACCATGATCAGGTTGTCTGGGCTGATACCCCATTTCTCTGAGATGTGAAGTATTGGGGCTGGGTGAGGTTTTGGTGGAGTGAATGATCTTGTCACGATAGGCTCAAACTGTTCTTCTGGGATGAAACTGGTGAGAAGGTGATTCACAGGGACCTGTCCAGCAGTGTCAGTATAAGGTTCTGTAACCTGAGATTTCGTTCAAACTTTGACGTGAATCATCTTACAATGAGGTTTCTAGTGCAGATGGTCTTCTGAATACCGATAGAAGTGAGATACTGTTGTGGTTGTTGTTAGTATGGTGTTGCTTGCCTGCGAGAGAGACAGGATATGTTTGGGTACATACTTTCATGAGTTTCTGAAGTCCTGGCTGAGGTTCCTGAAATAGTGGTTAGCGGCTTGCCTGAGATCAAGAAGAAGCACGAGAACTCACCATCTGTTCCATAGCTCTCCTCTCCACAGCGGCAATCTTTTGATTGGCAACAACCTGTTCTTCTGGTGACATCTGGGAGATATGAGTTAGGATATCGATACTTCTGTCAGTTGGGTCCAGACCGATTTCCGATCTCATTTCTCCAAACATCCAGGTTTGAGGCAAACAGAGTGTACCATCCATATCGAAGATGATACCTTTGATAGGAACATCACCCTCTTTGACTGGCTTGAGTATCATGCGCTTGGACATCCTGATAGTTCTTGTGGAGCTGAAGAAGCGAGTGGTCGATCCACTGAGGTGAAACAGAGAGCGAGTGATTAATTGAGACAGGGTGGTTTGCAGCTCGAAGGGGATAGGGAAAGGGGTCAGATCTCCGGAGAATCTGAGATATGAGTTTTGGCACAGTGGTGTGCGGATGCGAGCAGCCCGAATTTATCGGCCGGATCGTCTGGAAAGGCCACAGCATCAAACACCCACACGCAACAACAACGTCTGATAAGTCAGCACAATCAACCCACACACAGGCAACAGTCAGAGCCTTCTATCAGAGAACTGGAAGATAACGCCTTATTGTCCCAATGTCATCAACAATCCCCTACGATCCGGACGAATTCGATAACAATCCGTTTGCGGAGCCACCTTCTACGACAACAGCCACAACAGCCACGGCGGCAGAGCCAGTCGAGCCTCCACAATCGGCAGAGGTTCCACCTGAAGAGGATGAGGCCCCACCAACACCTGCGAAAGAGCCAGAAAATCCACCATCCACAGAAACTGACCAGCTTTTGCCAGAGCGCACCGACAAGGCAAAGTGCAAGTTCGTCGTGAAGGTGACTGCCTTGGAAAGAAGTGGCTCTCTGTCGAATAAGAAGGAGAATCCTGGAATCATATTTGATGTCTCTACAGATCTCACCAACTTCAGGAAGCGCACCTACAAGGGCATCAAGAAGTCCTACAACGAATTCACTTTGTTCTGGAAATTCCTAAATGGCGCCAATCCAGAGTGTTTTGTCCCAGCATTGCCTCTTCCTTGCACAAACTATGGTATTCAGAACGAGGAGGATTACAGACGAACAGTGTACAACTTCCAAGTCTGGTTCAACCGAGTTACTTCTAACCCAATTCTTGTCCGGAACGAGGAGATTGTGTTCTTCATCGAGAGTGATTTCGGTGGCTATTCTCCCGTGAATAAGTCTCAGCTTCCCGCTACAGGGTTGAAGAGAAAGACATTGAAACAACTGCAGCCACCATATGATGAAGTTCTGGAGTTGGCAGAGTTCAGACCGCTCGTCAAGTCGATATACCAGAACTCGAAAAGCATCATCGAGAAGTTGGATAAGCTGACAAAGTTGAGAAAGCAGCTCGGCCAACAGGAGAATGATCTCGGCACCAAGGTCACAGAACTCAACACGTTAGAGAATATCCACCCGGGCATGCAGAATATGTGGAAAAAGGTGGGCAAGACCATCACCATTCTTGGTGATTTGGACTCGATTCTTGGCTCGTTGGACATGGCTACACTTGGTGATGGTTTGCAATCAATTGTCAATGATGGATACACGATCAAGGAGGCATTGACAAACAGACATTTACTGATGAGAGACCTGATCAATGCACAGGCCAACACCAAGATCAAACACGAGAACGCTCGAAAGTTGAGAAACAAGCGCGACATCAACCCTATCAAGGTTGATGAAGCTATCAGATCACTTGAAGAGGCCACTGCATATGAGGAAGAGTTGACAAAGAAGATCAAGAGAATTACTGCTGAAATGTTGATCGAGAAGGATGAACACTTGAAGTACCTTGACCAAGAGGTGAAACAAATCTTCAAGGAGCATGTTATCAGAAAGATTGAGTATGAGAGAAGAAAGCTTAAGATCTTGGAAAAGGTCAGACTTGATGTCAGAATGGTCGATGAAAATGGAGGCCTTGCTCGCCTGGGCCGAGAGGCATACCCAGTGAAGCCAACCAAGAGCATGTCGAGCCAAGGTCCCGATGGAGACAGCTGGAGTGGGGACCGCAAGATTTCACATGTCACCAATGACATTCTGCATGAAGACCCAATGGTCCCAGAGGAAGAGGAAGAAGAGAACGGAGCCGAGGAAACTGAACAAGTCGTCGATGAGACTCCAATTGATGCCCGTAATGCGGCCTCGATCCTGGGTGGCTCAACTTTCTGATGACGTCCCCGATGTTGAGACTGCTCCCTATAATGAACACCATTCCATGTCACACCATCGCTTTAATCACGCAGTTTTGTAGCTCTTCTCGTGGAGTTGGGATACTCTATGACATGTGTGTTCAGTTCTGAGAAACCACTAGAAGGTGCAGAACGTGGCGGCTGGCCCTGGCTATGAGAAGACAGCCCCACGGGTTCAAACCAGCCTGCAAAGGCCTCCCTTTGAAGTTTGATCGGAAACCTCTCTGAGAAGGTCAGCGTAATTCTCAGCACGATACTCACAAATTAAGAGCATTTCGCGAAGATCCAGGCGAAGATAGGGTGCGTAAATCTGAGAACGAAAGCCTGAGAGCCATCTTCGCGGCGCCCGTAAAAAAAAAAAATTATGCGCTCAGCGCTGGCGCTATGAAAATTTTGCTCTGCGGTTTTCCTCCTCTTCAAACTACCACAGGTTCACAATCACCAGAGAACATCATCTCAACTTAATCAACAAAAACAGTCAAGATGGGTAAGTACACCTATACCCCAGACCGAAGTGCTTCATCAACTGCCCTGATCATCACCAATGGCCCTGTCGCCCTGTTGTTGCAGTGGTTCTATGATGAGATTGAAGGGAGACCGGTGCAGCTAGCGCCGAAGGCCATTGGAGAGCAACCACGCGGGCGCTTCGTCCGGATAAGATGTTACAAATGACAGATTACTAACATAAAAACAGTGAACTTCACAGTTGATGTATGTTTCTTACCCCTGGGAGCCAAACGATGAGGCGGCAGCAGTTCCACGTGATGAGAGAAATACGGATGATGAGAGCAATAGGCCGTACCGCCCAGAGCGGTCTAATGTTCTCTCACCTCCAATGCCACCATCTCCCCCCCTACGGTGCTAACGTCTCTATCACACATCACATGATTTGCAGAAGCCGCTCTCGTGCAAGGGTCCCCAATTCCAAACTGGTCCAGATTACTAACCTTTTCTTTAGCAAATGCGTGGCCTTATGGACAAGGTTACCAACGTCCGTAACATGTCCGTCATTGCCCACGTCGACCACGGTAAATCCACTTTGACCGATTCTCTTGTCCAGAGAGCTGGTATTATCTCTGCTGCCAAGGCTGGTGAGGCCCGTTTCACCGACACCAGAAAGGATGAGCAGGAGCGTGGTATCACCATCAAGTCCACTGCTATCTCCCTTTACTCTGAGATCTCCGACGAGGACTGCAAGGACATCAAGCAGAAGACTGAGGGTAACTCTTTCCTCATCAACTTGATTGACTCCCCAGGTCACGTTGACTTCTCCTCTGAGGTTACCGCCGCTTTGCGTGTCACTGACGGTGCTTTGGTCGTCGTCGACTGTGTTGAGGGTGTCTGTGTCCAGACTGAGACCGTTTTGAGACAGTCTCTTGGTGAGAGAATCAAGCCAGTTGTTGTGATCAACAAGGTTGACAGAGCTTTGCTTGAGTTGCAGGTCTCCAAGGAGGACTTGTACCAGTCTTTCGCCAGAACCGTTGAGTCCGTCAACGTTATCATTGCCACCTACACCGACAAGGTTCTTGGTGACGTCCAGGTCTACCCAGAGCGTGGTACCGTTGCTTTCGGTTCCGGTTTGCACGGTTGGGCCTTCACTGTCCGTCAGTTCGCCACCAGATACTCCAAGAAGTTCGGTGTTGACAAGACCAAGATGATGGAGAGATTGTGGGGTGACTCTTACTTCAACCCAAAGACCAAGAAGTGGACCAACAAGGACAAGGACGCCGATGGAAAGCCACTTGAGCGTGCTTTCTGTATGTTCGTCTTGGACCCAATCTTCAGACTTTTCTCTGCTATCATGAACTTCAAGAAGGATGAGATTCCAACTCTTTTGGAGAAGCTTGAGATCAACTTGAAGGGTGACGAGAAGGACCTCGAGGGTAAGGCTCTCTTGAAGGTTGTCATGAAGAAGTTCTTGCCAGCTGCTGACGCTTTGTTGGAGATGATTGTTCTTCACTTGCCATCCCCAGTCACTGCCCAGGCTTACAGAGCTGACACCTTGTACGAGGGTCCATCTGACGACGAGTTCTGCCAGGCTATCAAGAACTGTGACCCTAAGGCTGACCTCATGTTGTACGTCTCCAAGATGGTTCCAACCTCCGATAAGGGTAGATTCTACGCCTTCGGTCGTGTCTTCGCTGGTACTGTCAAGTCCGGTCAGAAGATCAGAATCCAGGGTCCAAACTACGTTCCAGGTAAGAAGGACGACTTGTTCCTCAAGGCTATCCAGAGAGTTGTTCTTATGATGGGTAGAACCGTTGAGCCAATCGATGACTGTCCAGCTGGTAACATTATCGGTTTGGTTGGTATTGACCAGTTCTTGCTTAAGTCTGGTACCATCACCACCAACGATGCCGCTCACAACATGAAGGTCATGAAGTTCTCTGTCTCCCCAGTTGTGCAGGTTGCCGTTGAGGTCAAGAACGCTTCTGACTTGCCAAAGCTTGTTGAGGGTTTGAAGAGATTGTCCAAGTCTGACCCATGTGTCTTGACTTACATGTCTGAGTCTGGTGAGCACATTGTCGCCGGTACCGGTGAGTTGCACTTGGAGATTTGTCTTCAGGACTTGGAGCACGACCACGCTGGTATTCCATTGAAGATCTCCCCACCAGTCGTTGCTTACAGAGAGACCGTTGAGGCCGAGTCCCGTATGCAGGCTTTGTCCAAGTCTCCAAACAAGCACAACCGTATCTACTTGACTGCTGAGCCATTGGGTGAGGAGGTTGCTACTGCCATTGAGACTGGTAAGGTTTCTCCAAAGGACGATTTCAAGGCCCGTGCCAGAGTTTTGGCTGACGAGTTCGGCTGGGATGTCACTGACGCCAGAAAGATCTGGTGTTTCGGTCCAGAGGGTAACGGTCCAAACGTCGTTGTTGACCAGACCAAGGCTGTTCAGTACTTGGCTGAGATCAAGGACTCTGTTGTTTCCGGTTTCGCTTGGGCTTCCGGTGCTGGTCCAATCCTGGAGGAGAACTTGCGTGCCATCAGATTCAACATCATGGATGTCACTCTCCACGCTGATTCTATCCACAGAGGTGCTGGTCAGATTTTGCCAACCATGAGAAGGGTCACCTACGCTGCTATGTTGTTGGCCGAGCCAAGAATCCAGGAGCCAGTCTTCCTTGTCGAGATCCAGTGTCCAGAGACCGCTGTCGGTGGTATCTACTCTGTTCTTAACAAGAAGAGAGGTCAGGTTATCTCCGAGGAGCAGAGACCAGGTACTCCATTGTTCACTGTCAAGGCTTACTTGCCAGTCAACGAGTCCTTCGGTTTCACCGGTGAGTTGAGACAGGCTACTGGTGGTCAGGCTTTCCCACAGATGGTGTTCGACCACTGGGCTACTCTTGGTACCGACCCAACTGACCCAACCTCTAAGGCTGGTGAGATTGTCACTGCTGCCCGTAAGAGACACGGTCTTAAGGAGAACGTTCCAGACTACACTGAGTTCTACGACAAGTTGTAAGAAGTTTGTGTTCTTCCATCTTTTTGTTCTCTTTGCTTCTTTTCATTTAAGGTTCCCTCTTTTATAGGTAACACGAGATTATATAAAACTTGTTTCTGTAGTGATTCTCTCCTATATTGTTAGTGGCATCATGAAGAGAGTTCGTACCGACGTGTCGATGAGGCGCCCAATGCCAGCGCAGGGCATTCAGCCACAACACCACAACCATGTCGGCCCAACTATTCGTAGAGAAACAGCTTTTAAGCATTCGTAAAGTACCTTCATGACAATGTCTCCGGAATTCCCCACAGCCATGTAGTGCGGACGATGAGCTTGAAAGCTTCGACTGTACATGAGGTCACCCCGCCGACCAGCGGGCCAGCGTCTTGCTCAATTAGTCCTAAATCCTGGTCTGGAAAGTACGAGCTGTGGCTGCATCTTCTGGGCCCCTGGGGCCAGCAGCATGCGACCGTTAATTACTTTAGCACGTGATAATAAGAAACGATGTGGTTTGTGGTGCCGAGTTGTCCTTGGTTGTTGCCACCCGTGGCCGAACGTTGTCTGTGGTGTTGAGGTCTGTGCGAAATCTATTTATCAGGGAGTCCGAGATGAGGAGACCCTTGATCAAAGAGATAACGCTGGGAGACACCAGACACCAGACGCCAGCAGTGTCATGTTAGCGAAAGACCGATGTGGAGAAGGGTAGCTCTTCATGGCGGCCTTTTCTCAAAGTTCCAACGGCTTTTGACGCTTTGAAGCTGTAGAAGAAGGGCTGAACCCCGTTGTTTCTGGAGGCGATGAAGGCGGGCCAAGGCCCAAGAGCTGGTGCTGGAGAATTTTAGGTTGAGGCTGGTGCGTACCACGGTACAGACTGTCTACATGAGCAATCTGAGAGGCTTTAATATCAGAAAATGTGAAGATTGAAGCCTTCTGTTTCCCTTTTTTGCACAATTGAAAGGCCGGTCCCAAGCGTTCTGCTGTTGCAAGTGTCCAGGGCATCGAGGGCACAAAAGGACGCCTGCCAGGGTGTTATAACATCCGGCGCCATTTCGCAAGGCCCCGACGGTTGAAATTCCCTATAGACTCCTCAAGGTCTGAAGGACGACCACAGGTCCACAGGTCCCAGAGAGGACTGCGGACTCAGCCGGCAGGGGAGGCTCGAAGACTTATCCCCGAGAATTCCTCGGACCGAGCCCCGGCAGTGCCGCTATCCCCGATTTCTTAAGGGGGCATGAGTTTGTGGGGCCTCTTGTCCTTTGTCTTGTAGTCTTTGTAACCTGCTCCTTCTTTTTGTGAATATTTGGTAGCCAGAGCAAAAATAGAGTTCAAAACATCACGCTGATAGGGTAGCTTCCCTTTCTAGAGAGCAGACGAAGTTGATATAGGTACAAGAGTATCATAGCCGAGAGAAAGACATGAACCCCAGGTCACCCGCTCACGATAGCTGCTGACCGCGTCGTGCCAGGGAACCAGTATCAACAGATCGATAGTGAGAGGTTCTACGGCACCATCAGCACTATAGATAGGGTATGTGGTTGTTTTGTGGCTCATGATCCCCACGAGAGCCACCCCTATATACGGCTGCCTTGGACGACAGCATCGGGCTCTTGTTTGACCAGTTTTGGCGGCGATGGCCTGGAGAACGCCAGGAACAACTGGAGATCAGAAGTTCATGCGAGATGTATAGGGGTTTTATGGAAGCATCTGCATCGTACTACACGGTGTTATCTTAGGCTCCAGTAGCATCTCGAATCTCACTGCAAGAGAGCGAAGTTCAACACAAACTAGTACGGGGTTCCCCACGCCCCGGAGAACAACGGCCTCTTCTCGAACGGATGCGAAGCAGCTCCACGCACCGGGGTCGAGTGCGCTCAAGTTGACGAGAGATGATCAGATGATCAGATGGTCAAATCCTTAGTCGTCCCACAGAGAGAAATAAACAACCTCGGGTTGAGTTTCTAGGTTTCTAGTCCACATGGGGTCACAGTCACAGAGCGGACAAAACTTGAAAGCACGGCGTCTGGAGAGCTCGGCGGTCGCATATACTTCCTAAACGGGGTCTTATCCCCGCACTTCACCTGCAAACTCCGCGAAACTTCCAGATTCGGGCTACAGTGCGGGGCCCTCGAAATCGAGTAGAACAAGGCGGAAACACCGATCATGGGCTTTGACTTTAAATGTTTGGAGATGTATGCCAATCTTGGATCTGGAATACCGAAGAAGGGAAACAAGCGGAAGTCCGAAGTCCGATGGTTGGGGCAACGGAGATCCATGAAGACCATTCGGGGACGCTTCGATCGCTTGACACATTTTTTTTTCGCTCGCTCTGTGGGGGCGTCTGCCCTTTATGATCTGGGCCCTTCTAGTGTGCACATAGCTCTTGTTCTTGTGGATCCAAGGTTAGGCATGATGAACTAAAAGAAAGAGAACACATGGAGGTCCTCAAATCGTGATTGTAATCCGTTATCTTCCCCGTAGTACGTACCCAGAGCATGCGGCATTGTCCTAGCGAAGAGGTCCGACTCGCCAAATCCCACGTCGCTGGTGTCTCTGGCTCTAGCTCCAGTATATCCGGGGCTAGGACTCGTCTCAGCTGAGAAGCTGAGAGCGACGTGGGCAGTTTCTGATTGGGCCAGTGCGGCGGGAGTAGGCAGATTCTTGCCCAATGGGGAACAGCCTTTGGGACTCCCGGCGTTGAGGCACACGATGACAAAGCCACTCGTAAGCTTGTTCGATGGGTGTTCTCGTGGGCTCTTTCTCACTGCCCAGTGGCGGACCTTTTCTAGCACCGTCCTTACATTCATGGTCCTTCACACAGGTACGGCTAAACAGTCGTCGCTTTGTTTGTGTGGTGGCTCGCCTGTAAAAGCGGGCTTTTCAGCGAGTTGCAACGGTAGTAACAACTGTTGTTTGATGGTGAGCCAGACCTAGTCCCGCTGCCAGGTCCACGGGTCTCTTTGGCTTTCTGCGCGCCGGGCATCGTATCCATGCATGGAGAAACAATTGCGAAACTGGCATATATTTAAGCTTGATTCCTCGCTCACCGTGCCGGTCTTCTCTACACTGTCGTGGTGCTCTTCAATCGTCCCCGCACAGCCAAGCCGTGAAACTTCCTCCTTCCCCGGATCGACACTAGTTTCTCTCTCCAAAAGGACTGTCCCGCAACAGCTGTAAACCTCGGCTCTCTCCCTCTTCTGGCTCCTACCGCCTTCTTTTATTATAAAGCACGCCTTCTCCGCCACCCTGGCTCCTCTCTCGACACCCGTTGCCACCGTGTTGAACCAGCTCTCATACCCCTCCTCGCTCTCCCTCGAGCAACAGCCATCGCCGGCGCAAGAGGAGATCTCCACAGCAATGACACCCTCACCTACCCAGCACATGCCCACAGTACCCGCTCCTGGTGTCTCTACAGGCCCTCAGCCTTCCTCCATGATATCATCCGAAATGGAGGACAACCTCAGAAAGCTCGAGTACAAGAATCTCATCAAGGACAAGGTGCTCAAGCCATCCAAGCTCGCCAAGTTTGATGAGGTCAAGGGTCACCATGCACATCTTGTCATCAGAGATTCTCACTATCTGATCAAGGCTCCGACTTCATTCATCACTTGTGCCTCGTGTCACAGGGGACGTGTTCTCAAGATCAGCAGCATCCAGGAGCTGTCCACTGAACAGATTCTTGACGAGATCTACAACACCATTTCCAAGAATCCGTGCTCGAAGCGAAAGAACACGCCCAAGGACAGCCAATTGATCCCAAGCTCTGAGAACACCGTCAAGCGTCCTCGTCTTTCCGCCACTGGTGCGACTTCTTCATCAACTGAGGCTTCTAAGGACTCTCAGGCATCTTCCCTTACATCGATTACGACACAACCAACTCTCCTGCCTCCTCCTCCGACATCTTCAGCTTACCCTCTTCCACCAACGTCGTCACTCACCTCTTCAATCGCCTCAATGGCACATACGGCTCACTCGACCTTTGAGGTCCCATCCTTTGATGACTTCTTCAACGACTTTGAGCCACTGACGAATATCCCTCAAGTCTCCCAAAACATTGTGATTGCATCCACTGGAGCCTCTATCAAGGTGTCTTCGTTCACGCTCACAGGGCTCTTCAACGCCCAGTCCAACTTTCCAGCAAACATGGATTGCTACCTCTCCCAAGCGATTGAGCACCAATTTGGCTCCAACTTCTTCACTGAGGACACATTGTTTGTTCCACTACCTACATACTCATGCACCATGTTTGTCAAGGAGGCCAACAAGTCGATGTTCCGCCGGGACGAGGCATTCCAGCGCATCCTCAACTCCCGCATCCACAACTTTGTGCACCAGCCGAATGTGAACTTGTCCAACCTCCGCATCGTGATCTTCTTCAACTTCTTCCAGGAGGGCATCCCAGGAAGACCACAGGAGAACCAGAGCCATAAGTATGTGGGAAACGTGTATGTCCTTCACTCGTTCAACGTGCTTGCCGACTCGAGTCTCAGCTTCTCCAACCTCAGATACACATTCAACCACAACTACACCTGGGTTGACTCCAAGGAGGAGGCTTCCAAGAATGAGCTCTTCAACGAGTTGATCCTCTCAAGACTCCAGAACGAGGTGTTCATGAAGCTCAACGAGTGCGCTCTGGGCACGCACGTGAATCCTCTCGTTCTCGACAGACCTGCATTGATGACCGTGATTCCATTCACAACGGAGGACACATACGTTCTGAGTGCGAGTGGCTCGCTCTTTGTCGTGTGCTTCATCTGTTTGAAGCTGCTTCGAATTCTCATGGGTGACGAAGGATTGCAGATGATTGGATATGTCAGCGCCGTGCAGTTCAACTCCAAGTTCCATCTCTTCTTGCTCAAGTTGATGCTTGAGCAGCTCAAGAAGCAGCAGAGCAAGTCATATAGGCCTGAGTTCTGACACTGAGGTGTAACGTGTTTGGCCTCCTTTGATGTGCTCATGATGATTTGTTTGACATGGTTTTTGTGATGTTCTTGTTTTTGTCTTCTGTTCGGTTTGGGTTGTACTGTTGAGTAGTACCTGGGATTCTATTCTGGACTTGTTCTTTGATTAATACGCCTGGTCGTGTATTGGCATCTGTTGATATGATTGAATGTTTCAGTTAACTAGATTTGTTTTGTCTCACTCGTTGTTTTAGACTCCCCGTAGTTCAAGAGATCTTTGCCGCTAGCGCCACGCTCAAGACGCGAACGCGTAAAGAAATCAGCAGAGAGACTAGTAAACAAACAGACTCAGCGGCAAACTCAATCATCACAGCTCGAACAAAAAACCGTTGGAGGCCACTGTAAACTCTGTTATTAAGAACCCAGCCCCACCGCAGCCTTCCGCCATGTCACGATCAACACGCTCAGAGGACAACTACCAGACCCTGACGCGCTTCATCCAGCAACAGATCCAAACAATACGTGCTCCAATCTCGCTCAACGATGACATCCGTCGTATCATGGAGGAGTTCGACTATCCTCTAAGGGACATGAAAAAGGCCCTGTCAACCAGTACGTATCACCCGCTCTGTTCTCGAACATCATGACATGACCACTAACACACATCAACAGTCAACACCAGGATCTCCAAGCAGTACAATCGACAGTTCACCAAACAAGCTACGGCCACAGCAGCAGATCACATTGAGGAGATATGGAAGGAACGGTCAGAACAGAAGCGTGAGGCACTACGAGCCGTGGAGGGTGTTGATGTGCCCATTGTCCTCGATTCAGACTATAAGCACCATATTCTTGATGACATTCTACGCCAAGTCAAAGAGCTCCCAGAGGTCAAAGACAGGGCTTATTCACAGTACTCCAAGAAACGCGCAGAGGTTCTCGAGAAGGTGGCAAAGATTGAACGATTGTCACAGAAGATCGAGTTGTTGGAGAAATATCAAGAGCTCATTGCTCTCAAGATTGGAGATCGTGCTTCCATCCAGAGAAACATCCCAGTCGCTGGCCGTGATGAGATCAGTACTGATATGACCAAACTCAGAATTGTTTTAGAGAAGTTGACCCACCAGAGTGGAGCCAGAAAGACCAAGTTGAAAGGGTTGTTGAAGGGCGATCACTGATCGGGGCAGTCTATGTGGTGCTGGGATGCGCCTCATTGTGTCAAGCACTACTACAAAAATGTTGAAGCTTTATGATTGATGAAGGTTGATCTAGGAATTTACTGGGTTGTAGAGAGGAAACATGATTCTTCACTTTCAAGCTCTTTGAGTGGTGAAGACAGAACATGCGCAGTACTCTATGAGGTCATCGCATTTGTTCTGATCCATCCACCTATATCTACAAGTCCTTTGGACACCATGTAAGGAGTAACAATAATGCAATAGTTTATCTTCAAACACACTGTGATTCAGCGAGATGTTTAGTCGAACAAACCGAAGCCCATGTCGTCGTCAGACTCCTCCTTAGCCTCCTCGACCTCCTCCTCAGCGGCCTCCTCAGCAGCGGCACCAGCAGCGGAACCAGAGGAAGCGGCAGCAGCACCACCAGATGGGACGGAAGCCAACTTGGAGTTACCAGCAGCAATGACCTCCTCAAGGGACTTACCCTCAAGGGACTCCAACAAGGAGGAGATTCTGGACTCCTCAGCCTCAACACCGACGGTCTCGAGGACGGTCTTGATGTCAGCGACAGATGGGGAAGCGTTACCACCCTGGGCAAGCAACAAGTAAGCAGCCAAGTACTTCATTTTTGTTTGATGAGAATAATCACTTTTAAGCGGTAGAGTCGCAGACTATTCCTTGGAGAAAGAGAAACATCAACAGAGAGTTTCCGCAGCGTTGCACACTGCTTCTCCAAAAATTTTCCACCTACGCCTGGCGCGGCAAAATTCGCGAACTTTTCAGGGAGTTCCGGGAAGGTCATGTGACTGGCCCCATACTTAACAGACGTTGCGTGCCCCCGGAAGTATTCGCGAATTTAGCAGTCACTGAGGTACACCAGGACACCACTTTGACAAGTCTGCGGCTTTGCCATTTGAGAGTATTACACGCAACCCCACCTCTCCAACCTTCTTGCGGCGGAAGCGGGATATTGCCCTTTATTTTTGAGGAGTGGTTTTCATGTATTTTCATTTTTCATTGTGTTTTTTGCGTTTTGCTGTGACTGTCTTGGATGATTCTAGTATGTGACGTCTTTTAATTCTTGGTGCAGCTGGCCGGGTGCAGGTTCAGCTAGTTGACGGGGTCATGTCTTCGAGTACAGCTAGGGACTTTGAACTTATGTACTAGTGAACAATATTACTCGACAAGTTCGATCCGGTGTTCAACTAATGGTCCTTTAAGGCATCTGGACCTCTGAGTACTATACCATGCTCATGGTTTATCAGACTCCCTCATTCTGTGCTCCATGCTGCCGGAGGCCTTCATTCGTGGTGGCGATAAGGCTAACGTCATGTCATCTTCCAGAAGGTATCCCGACTAGCAGCTGCCGCGTCCCCAGCTATAACATCATATTTCACACAAATGTGAACATATCGGTTACACAATATCTTACTATATACTGGCGGCTCTCATGATGAGCCACCCGGCAGGTCCGACGTTCCTTTATGTTATACATGACATCAAATTCCTCCTCATGTACATCATGAGAAGTCCAACAAATTCATATCTACGTAGTTGATCAATTCGATTCGATAAAGAAAACCATTTATTGACTTAATATCATAATCATGAATTGAAGGCACACCTCATACAAATATCCAGATTCAATGTGGTTGCAACGCCATCGCAAGCTCAGGCGGTCTTCTCCTTGTCATCACCAGCGCTCGACTCCCAAGATTCAGTCGAGGAGATCTCAATTCTTCTAGCCGAAGGCTCCTGGTTAGCCAGCTTTGGCACCTTCAAGGTCAAGACACCATCCTTGTAGTTAGCCTTGATGTTCTCCTCGTCAAGCTTTGTTGATGGTGGGAGGGTGATGCGGCGCTCAAACTTGCCAGAGGAGCGCTCCTTCAACTTCAAGTTCTTGGAAGCGTCTTCGGTGTGGCCGGCGACTTCTCCTGAGATGACGACTTCGTTCTTGTCTGGGTGGAAGTCAAGCTTGATGTCCTCCTTCTTGGCGCCTGGGATGGAGACGTGCAACTCATACTCCTTCTCGTTGTCGAGGATGTCGACTGGTGGGACGATGTCGAAGGAACTGTCGAAGAATGGGGAATTGAAGAAGGATGGGAAGCCAAGTCTTCTGTCGTTGGAGGTGGTGGCGACCTGGTTCTCGTTGGACTTCTCGCCGTTCTGTGTCACGGCCTTGGCTCTGGATGGGGCTGCTCTGACTCTGTTGTCAAAGCCAGAGTTCTGGATCAGTCTGTTGAACTGCTCCACCTCGTCGTTGATGTTGTCGAAGAAGTCCCAGAATGGAGAGTTGAAAGCGTTGAAAGACATGTTGTGCGTGTTGATCGTTTGTGTTGTTCTGTGTTCTGTGGTGAGGAAGAAGAGATGGAGGATGTCCTCAGGATGGGTGAGTAGGCCATCCTTATATACCCGTCAGTGTGAGCCGTGCACGACCTGGTGGAAAGTTCTAGAGATGCTCATCCTTTCCATGTTTGGTAACCCGTGTCACGCGATGTTCTCCGCCAGGTGGCGTTGGTGCCTTGGTGTTGTCGTTCTAGGAAGCTCACGATCTTTCTGGAACATTATGTTGCCCCGTGCCAAAAAGTTTGGCATTTTCCGGGGTAGCCGCTACGAATGGCACCATGAAAGGGGGTGAATTGGAGCACTGCCACACTATGGAAGGTTCCTAGCTGCTCTCGTCCGATACTATTGGCTCCACTCGTTAGTTTGCTCCAGAAAGTTGGGCAACAATGGTGTCTAGGGCGGGCAGCGCGGTACCATTCACACGCTTCCACGACGTTCTACCTCCATTAATCCTCGAGTTCAAACTGCAGCAAGACAAGACAAACTACAACCAGGTTACAAAAATAGATAATTCATTTCTCTCATAAAAGTCCACCAATCAAACAATCCCCGGATCGCATCAAGCGAAAGTCAACGAAGTTCTGTAACTCACCCTACTATTCTTTCTCAACCTCAACGCAGCGTCATACTCAGCAAACACATCCTCAGCAACGACATCATCCAGCGCGTCGTGCTTGTGTTCCTGTTCCTCCTCCGTGATGCCCACCCAGAGTGTTTTGGAGATGTTCATCACATTCAGCTCTGACTCGACGGACTCGATCGACGATAGCGAGGATAACGAGGGGAGCGAGGGCATCGACGTCTCATCAACCTCCTCTGGGGCAAAGTCGGGAGTTGTTGGCGTCTCGAGGAAAGAGAATCTGTTGCGGTTCGTGAAGAGCTTGTAGTCCTCGAGTGCAGTCGTGAGTGTGGCTGCTGTCAGTGTGGCTGTGGATGGCTGTGCGGTCTTCTGGACTGTTGTGTCCTCCTCCGTTGATGAGATCGAGGTCTGGCGGGTGTTATCTGATGTATTGGAGTCCGAGAACGACGAGGCCTCAGTGAGGCTATCCTCCTCACTCTCTTCGAGGATGGTGGTGGACTTCGATGGTGTCAGCAGTGTGTTGTAGAACTCGAGTTCCTTCGGGTCTGTCACTGAGGAGGCCTCGAGCTTGAAGCTGCTCAGGTCCATGTAAGACTTGTGCTTGTGTGTGAAGGACATCTTTGGCTTTGGTTCAGAGATGATGAGTGAGCTTCTCTTGTTGAGCTTTGGAATGGTTGCCACTTGTGTCGGTTGTGTTGTTGATGATGATGATGTCTGGCTCTTCCCACTGATTCTGAGTGTAGACTGCGATCTGCTCAACTTCCCCGTAGCGGTGTGTGAGCTGGTGGATGACACGCTTGAGGCTCTGGAGTCACGAGTGCTGTCCTTGTTGGAGCTCTTGGTGAATGGGTTAGACCAGAGCTTGGTGAAAGTGTTGCTTCTCTCCATGGTTTATAATAATGTGTGGGTGCAAGGTTGACGGGAGTGTTTGCAGGGATCGTGGAATATGTCACGCTCTATTGTTGCTGCGGGTGACTCTTCAGCTCTCGTAATTCGTCTCTGTGTGTAAGAACTGAATCAACGAGTGTTCTGGTGTAGAGAGGAGACGCCGAGGTGGAAAAGTTTGGCTTGTGTTGTAGCGAGTGGATGGTGAGGCGCTCGATGGGGCCACACTTGTTGCTGTAGAAGTCTGTTTAGGCGAGCCTGCGTCTGGACAATATGCTTTGTAGTAAAAGCACTAGCTTGTGGTGGTGGGCAGGTGGGGGCTTAAGTATCCAGGAGTGGTGGGAGACGACAAGTTCAACGAGGTCGAGGCCAAAAAGTTCAGCTGGTTGTGGGAGGGGCCTCCTTCGCAAGGAGACGGTGCATCTTGTCACAGACAAACGCGTGAGAATTGGCGTAAAGTGCGCCCAGGCCGTTGTTTTTGGCGCGTCGTAAAGCTTCGCGAGTTCCCCGATTGGGACAGTTTCGCTCTTTTTCGGGAAAGTCGTGCGCGTACCATACCTAATTGGGTAATTGCGCAGCTCTTTTGCGCAAAAAGGGGGTCGCGTCCTCCCCAAACTCGACGATCGCGTCCACCTCCGGCGCTATCGAAGGAGTGTTTTGATTCTTCTAGATCATGATGAAGAAGCCGAGGAAGAGCGGAAAGGTGTCACGAAGGGAGTAGCAATTAAATCAATGACAAGGATCCATTAATAACACCTTTGAAGCTCTCGTTCTGGACCCTCTGAAGCCGAGATTGTGGCCGCAGAAATATCGCTGGCTGCGATGAAGCACAGAAGTTGGATCCTAGACATGATGATGGCCACAGAAGCCATTGCGACGTGAAATGAAATGGACCACACAACTACGAACTCTTCCCTATCATTTCTCACTTGCATCTTGAATTCCCACCGGATTGGGCTCTCTGACAACAATAATAACAACGGTATATCGTCAGGCCTGGAGTCGAGATCCTCCAACAAAGATCGACGTAGATCTGTGGAGACAAGCCCGCACACGCAGGTTCGAGCGTTTTCATCAACGGCCACGAGCTTGGTCCTCGGCAGTCGGCATGGGCAACCTCATATATGAGCATTCTCCTCTTGCTTGATGTGATCTTGAGAGGAATGTCTCGGTGTTAATAATAATTGGTGCTTCCCCAGCTCATCGCTCCCCTGGTGGATGCCCAATGCCCATCATGAACACAGCTTCCGTACCGCGCCGCAGCGACGCGTGCTATCATCATGTTCTCCGCCTAATTATAGCCGCCCCGCGCGGGCCGTGCCTGGCTCCCTGGCTCCTATATCCACCGTGTCGCGTGGATCTGGATTCTGGCTGGGCCCCTCCAGTGCTCACACAAGAGACACAAGGACCAGGGACCAGGACACACTACGCTGATTGGCCAGAGACCAGGCAAATAAAAAACATATCAATCGTCAGGTTGGGCCAAGGGCGTAAACATAGCTATAGTCTGAGGACGTTACAGACCGGAATGGAAAGGCAGTGGAGGGTTCATCAGCTCCACATGACACCTGGTGGCTGGTAGTATTGCATGTGTGGGGGCATGTGTTGTGGTGGGAGGGGCATAGGCTGTTGCATCTGGGGCATTGGTGGCATTGGTGCGTATCCCAGCTGTGGGGGTTGTTGTGGTTGTTGTGGTGGTTGATGCTGTGGTGCAGGTTGTGGGAGTTGAGGCTGTGGTGGTTGGGATTGTGGAGTGTGAAGTTGGGTCATGGATGGTTGGCGTGGCATCTGGGTTGGAGAGACGTGGAGTGGCATAGATTGTGGTTTCCACTGTGGAGTGCTCTTCTCTGTCGCTGGGGTCGTGTTGGCTGTGATTAGTGTTGGCTTTGGGAGTGGGAGGTGGTGGAACTGCTTTGACTCATCAACCTCTGGAGACTTGGATGATGGCTCTTCTTGAACCAACTTCATAACAATGTCTCTGAGCAAAGCTGGTGGTGTCTCTGGGATAGGTCTCAATGCTGGGATGGGAGCCTCACCGCGAGCAGCAGCCTGTAATGAGTGAGCTCTCTGTTCAGCCTGTGTAGCCGCTCTCACATCATCAGCAACTCTGTAGCACGCTGAAGCCCTTGAGTAGGCATCGGCAGCATCCATAGCCTGGTTATCACAACGCTCATAGACACATCCCAAGCCATCCCAAGCAGCAGCACTGGCAATAGCCGTCGCTGGAGATCCCGAGCGGTCCTCAGCCAAGATCGTAGCAGCCTGCGTGTATGCTGCGAGAGCATCTGGCAACTGACCCATCTGGAAGTATAGAGCACCGACTGCGAGCCATGGCAATGGGGATGTCTTTCCCTTCTTCAGCGCACACTGGAACGCATCGTACGCCTGGCGTGGGTTGTTCGACAGCGAGTGGGCCTTGCCGAGGAGATACCATGCCAAACAATCAAGTTCATCACCACGCTCAGTCATGACAATTGGCGCCAGCAACGAGATTGCAAACTCAGGATCAACCTGCTGTGCCTTGTTTGGCGTGAGGGCGAGGTATCCCGCCATGATTGCGATTCTGCACTGGAGGCCAACAACTTGGAGCGCGTCACGACACACTTGGAGTGCACCTTCTGTGTCCTGTGCTCTTTCTCTGACGCTGGCAAGCATGCACCATAACAGCTCAGATTCAGCGTTGCACTGGAGTGCGAAGGAGATGGCGGCCTGGAGCTCCGCGGAGGCACTCTTCCAGTTCATGGCCTGTGCTGCAATCATGCCGAGTCTGAAGTGGCACTCGCGCGCCATCTCGGATTCTCTGGGGCCCTTACGCTGTTGTGTGACGATGGAGAGAACTGTCTGGTATGTGTGCTGTGCGTGGAGGGCGTTGAGTGGCTCGAGGGCGTGAGCTGCAACGAGGAGGAGCTCTGGGTCGTTCGGGCGGAGTGAGAGGGCTCTGGTGATGGCCTGGTGTGCTTGCTCGAACTGCTTCTGGTCGAGATGGGACTCAGCAAGCTCTCTCCATAGCAGAGGCACGTTGTTGAGGTGTGGATGCTGTGCAAAGGCTGAGAGGAGCACGTCGATGGCCTGTTGCTTGTGTGAGCGTCTCAGCGCCCGACACAGCCCAGCAAGAGCATCCACATGGTCGGGCGTGTAGCGTAGAACAGACTCGAGTGCCCTGAGTGCAAGAGGCTCGATATCTAGCGTCGAAGCGCACTGTGCAATGGCGAACCAGGTGGCGGAGGCGGCCAGCGCATACTCGCCTGGCTCCCTGGGCGTGCTCTCTGCTGGCGGCTGTTGTGGGGCCATCTGTTGGCGTTTGGCAGGGAGGATCTGGTGAGGCGAGAGCGAGTGCTTGGCCATGGTGTTTTGGTTGTTGCTGTTGGTTGTTGTGTGGTGGTTCAAGGGGAGAAGGAGGGTGGCCAGGGTTGTGGTGGAGTTTCACTTGAGGCGAAGCTGTGAGGGGCCTGTCTCGGTGATTGAGGCTGATGTGTGTTGAGAGGCGAAGAGCGAGGCAGTCTGTGTGGGATCTGGCTAGCGGGTGGGCAGTGGGCTGGGTATAAGTCTGTAGCTGCCTTGTGCTCTCCCACCAGAAGTGTGAAGAAGGAGAAGAATTTGTTGAAGAAAGAAATTTGGGCAGCGGCGTGGGAAGTTGCAACTTGGAACTGTGTGTGGGCCTGTGAGTGGGCGCCGCATTGCGAGCTGCCGGATCCGTTTGAGTTTGGCGCAGAACCAGCAGAAATATGCAGAAATCTGCCGCACTCCGCAGGAGCCGCACACTTCTTCTGCATCTTCTGCTGCCGTGTGTCTGCATCTTTTGGCTGCATGCAAGTTTACGGGGCAGAAGGTCTTTCACCGCTGCAAACTCATGCGAAATATGTGCAGAAACACGCAGCTTCAGGCACCGTTTCGCCCCCTCGCGCACGCCCGCTGCACAACTTTGCGCAATCCAACGTTGGGCCCCCGACCCGAAACTTCGTGGCATCCGTGGCCTCTTTTGCTGGCTCGATCAGGATTCAGGAGTCGGCACTTCAACGAGTTGTTCTTTGTTGGGCTGGCTCCGCTACTCTTCTGCCCTATCTGGTTCGCTTGTTGGCACTGATTGGACATATCGACAAATCTCCACACACAAGGCACTCGGCCCATGCCCCGAACCCCCAACAACTTCCCGCACAGAATTCTTGTCACCATCACCTCCCGCCGTCCCCGGAACGATTCCACGATCCGCAGCGTGCCAGCTGCTGGCGTGTGCATCTCTGCTGGCGTTTCGTTGTTCTTTGCGGGTGGCTCGCCTGGGATATCCGGGCTGTGCTGGTGTTCTTTTTCTGGCTTTTTGGTGATAATATCGATCAATTGGCTCTACTGGATGCTCTCCTCATCTGGGAGCACTATAGTAAATACCCAAGGTCACCTCCTCAGGCTCCTCCCGCGGGCAGCTCATCATCTCTCGCGTGTGGTGGCCAACTGGCGGCTATGCGCCCTCAGAAAAATAATCCATGCCGGCCTCCCAAACCACAAAGCAAATGAGCATCCTATTTTGGCTCCATTCCCGATTCCCGAGGCGTGAATGCGTGAATGCTGCTAAATTGTCAATTCTCCGTGTGGATGTATGGGCCATCCGGGTATGGAGGCTCAAGGACAAGCAACTTTGTTGTGTATGTGCATCCCAACGGTGGCCGCTGCCAGAGCTCGGCACCGAAGCTTCGAAGGGGGGGTTGGATCTTCGGCCGAGAGTGGCGCTTACAACCGGCTCTGGCGCTCTGTACTGGTTAGTGGTTGGACACTCGATAACTAGATACAAGAGAGTCAATTGGGTTGAAGTGTTGAAGTGCTTTTATCGGCTCAATGAGATGATCCAGGCCAAGTTGTGCTGAGCTTGGTTGGAATGATCCGAGAATCAGCGTGCCGAGCGCCGAGGTAGACATGTCTTCGCAGCACCATGAAGCTCCCAAGACCTCCGAAGGACCGTGTTTGATGGCAATTCAGGAAGAGAGAAGGTGCAGTGTATTTTTGACAGCGGAGTAACCCCACGAACTGGACCCATAGCTTGTTCGAAGGCTTGTCCGCCCGTAGAGCCCTTCCATGTAGCGGAAGTTGGCGCCCTCCAGGTTGTTCATAGTGCTGAGACCTGAGACCTTTCACTCATGTGCCCAATTACCCCCAAGGCGCAAAGACAAAGTGGAGAAGGTGGTGTAAGGTGTGAGTAATGGTTAACCATCATGTTCGTTCCAAAGGCCAATACATTGAGGCCGTTGTTGGGGCTAGTTCAGTTATGGCGGACTCGGTTCCTGCTCCTTCACCCCTTTCTCGCGCAGCTTGTTAGCTTGCAATTAGCTTGTTAGCTTGTTCCTTAACCAAACTGCAGTAATAAGAAGTAACTTAGTAGGCAACTGTCTCAACAATGGTCCCTATTCTACAACAAGACCAAACGGCCGTGAGCAACATCCCCCGGTGTCTCATCCGTTGTCCTAGCGATGCTTCCCGCTAACGACCCCGTGTCGAGGTCAGTCTCAGCTTCACTCCAAGGGCATCTGCTTATCACTAACTAACTACCTCCTAACCCAGAGCATAACCCTTTCCATGTCCCAAGGACCCCCGAAGGTTCATGAGAGCGGAGTTGGATGTGGGGTATGCGCACGAGCCACGAGCCATCCCAACAAACTCTCAACCCCCAAACTAGACGCACTCACAGCCACTTCGACTAGCTGATCTCTCCAATGGACACTCACGAGTACAATGCCCCCTTTGGCCCCACAAACACACCAGTTTCCAAACCACCACCCGGGCCTGCCAGATCTGGATCTGGGCCCAGAGAGCCATAAGTCATGGAGGCATGGAGCATCTCCAGATCCGGTATGAGGTCACCTCCCGCGGCCACCCACACGACGCGGACAGGCCGGTGGGCGGTGGGTGCTGTGGGCAGCGGGGCATGTGGCAAGTGGATCAATTCAGTTCCTGGATTTCCCCTGGTGTTGCTCTCTGGTTCTGGCTATGGGCTCTATAATATATATATACCAGAGCTGATCCTACAAACTAGAGGCTTGAGATGGGCTTGAGAATTGCCTTTGTGGGCGTGAGGCGGAGATACATGCGCGCGAACTCCACACAGCGGCGATTTCGGGGAGTCGATCTGGAAGAGAGAGTTTGTGTGCTTTGGTTGTATATAAATCATGGATAGTAGCCATACATAAGGGCAAACAGCAAGAAACATCAGCAAACAACAGCAAATCACTACCAGAACAAGTGGGGGCCAGTCCGTTTGGCGGGCGCTTTCGTATTTCAGAGCTCGCGAACCACAGACTCCACAGAGGGCGTCGCATACGGCTGGCGGGCGTCGTGGTCTGTGGCTCTGTCTGTGATGAGGAGGTTGTGCGTGGAGAAGGCCAGCCGAGCTTTGAGTTTGTAACTTGCGGGAGCTGGAAGGGGGTTGGGGAATTGGCGCTAGTGGGTTCGTGGCTTGGTCTAGAGATCAAAGAAGAAAGAGAAACAACGGCAGAGATCATTGGACAACGTATATTAGGGCTCCATCCAACACCCACAGCTTCCACCAACAAGCACAGCAGCTCCGTCACGGGCCCAAACGGCGGGAAGAGCTCCAGGCGGTTTAGGCAGAGGGGCATGAGGCGGCGTCGAGCTTGTCCAACCCCTGGTTCCGGCGGGCATCTCCGCAGCTCCACGGGCTTCTAAGTTCTCTGCCTCCGATGGGGGGATGTTCTCGTAGGGATGTGGGGGTAGCCGTCAATGAGATCACTATACTGCTCTATGACCCTCCATCAACTCCACCAACACCGGCCTCCACAGGCTCCAGCGTCACAGCCCCGGCAAACAGGCCCAGGTCGCCAACCAGAGCAGCAGCTGCCAGCACCGGTGGCTGCGGCAGCTCGAATGATCCACGTATCTCACTGCACACACACGCACAGCCCGGCGCTGCCTGTCGCTGTGGAGTTGCCCGCGTGTGCTGGTGCCTTGTCTTCTTCCCTGGCTTCTTTGCTTCCTTGCGCCGTCACAGAACTTGAAAGCCGGGGTCGAGGCTCTGTCACTTGTGGCTCTGTGGTGTTGGGAGATTGGGGGAATAGGAGGGAATGGTGATGGGTTCAGTTGGATGGTGGCCACTATTTGTATCAACTCCTACTCTTCCATTCTTCCACTGTCTCCTCCGCTGTTCTACTGGCCACGCCCACCCGCCGCAGCGCAAACTTCCAAGCGGCCTCAGCTATGTGAACACACAGCCCCAACTTCAACTTGTGCGATGAACACCAGCAATTCACCCCCAACAACAGCACCAGAACTACTTATTACTCGCAACCTCGCAACTCTCCCAGATACAGTCCACCACGATTGTTCACTGCGATCTGACGCCGGATGCCCGCCAAACATACCCGACCCGCCTACCACCATGCACGGCAGGCACACCGCTGGATCCGTCCACCCCCACCTTGCCACTCTTTAGCCGCTGGTGTTTATCTACGGTCCCATTCCTCGATCAATTGTTCCCTTGTGGTTCTCAACTTCTCTGCTTCACCCAATTATGGTCCCAATTATGGTCCCGTAGCCAATGGACCACGATTCCAGGCCACCAGAGGGATACAATGACATGCGAGGGGGGTAATCCAAGGACATGGCCGAGCACGCGCCTGAAAAGTCGGTACGAGGAACCTAGGCGGCACCGTAGTTCGTGGTTGCTCGTTCGGTTCCATCTGTAGGCATCTCCGCCAATATGGCTTCGGCCGAAGGGTTTTTTGGCATCTGCCTCTGTCTCTTGTGTTGATGCTCGGTTCCTGGTGTGAGAAATTTCGCGTTGAAGATTCAAGCGCTTCATATTCATCACCACATCACATACATAAACTGCCCACAACACCAACAGAATGTCCCTTGCAGACTTGGTCAAACGCTTCCAGTTCGATAGAGTGCTTGAGTCAGACACACAGACGAAGCAGCTCGCGCTCCTGGGCACGATTGACTCCTCACCAGCGATCCTACGTCTCGAGCGAGCACACTACAACATGACCTCTCTCTCGACTCTCACCACCTCTTGGCTCTCAGAAATCATCAACACGGGCTCCAACGACATCTACGAGTGGGGGCTGGCCACCTCCCGCTCCGCCCTCCCAGACTTTGCAGACGTGAAGCTCAGCCTGATCTACCCAGCCACGGAGACACACATCAACAAATACACCACACAGCGCACACACGTCGTCACGGAGACGCCACAGATGTATACTGAGGCAGTTGAGCCCTTCATCGCCACACAGACGGGCGAACGCCTCCAGTGGGTCCGCAACATTCTGTATGAGGGAGCAGAGGCGGAGCGCGTCGTGTATAGGGACGATACGCCCGATGGGTTCGTGCTTGCGCCTGATATGAAGTGGGATGGGATTGCGATGGAGACGCTGTATCTCACTGCTATTGTGAATAAGGGCGAGGAGTTGAGGAGCGTGCGTGATTTGAATGTGGGGCATGTGAAGTGGTTGGAGGCGGTTGCGGACAAGATTAGGGATGTGGTTGTCCAGAAGTATCCTGTTCAGAGGGATGAGTTGAGGTTGTTCTTCCATTATCATCCGAGTTACTATCATCTGCATATCCATGTTGTCAATGTGGCTCATCCGGGGCTGGGTGACGGGATGGCCGCTGGGAAGGCTATCTTGCTCGAGGATGTCATCGATCAGTTGAACTGGCTTGGTGAGGAGGGTTTCAAGAAGAAGACTATGACTTATGTGATGGGTGAAAATCACAAGCTGTGGAAGATCTTGAATAAGAAGTGAATAGACGCTGCATTTTGGAGGCTTTTATGGATCCATATAGCGCAATAGAGTGTGATTGTAAAGAATCATGGAGTTGGTTCGTGTGGCTCGGAGTTAACTTTCACTAGCGCCGGCCGTAGAAAAAACACGATGGCAACCCCAAAGTCTTTCACATCATCATCAACACATCGAACAAAGAAACCAACACTCCTCAACAGCCATCAATCTCAAGCTGGATTCCAACAAAATTAATGACAGAATCCACGAACAAACGAACTCTGCTGGGCTTCGAAGCCTCATCAGATGGGGAACTCGAGGATGCGCCGCCACCCATCAAGAGAGCAAGAGTACCCAAGCCCATCTTCAAACCAACAACAGTGCTCTCAAATCCGTCAGATCAACCTCAGGAGACCACATCCTTACCCGAGGATACCAAAGAGGGTGACGTCGACTACCTACAGATAACCATCCCTGAAGACCCTGAACCCTCAACAAAGAATCACCACATCGACCAACCCGACCAGCGCCCAGATACAATGACGCGACTGAAGACGTCGCTATTTGGGCAAGTCAGGTCTCCGCCTGATGATGAACCTGCAGTCGTGACCCATCAACCTGTGAAATCGAAGGGACTCAACATGATGGAGAAGATGGGTTTCAAAGTGGGTGATACATTGGGCAAGGACTCGCAGAACAAGGATGCCTTGCTTGAGCCCATCGTTGTTATTCCACGCTCGAACAAGAGTGGCGTGGGCAAAACTGAGCCTGAATCCAAGCCAAGTGAAGGGGTCTCGGAGAAGGATGAGGAGGAGTTCAAGAAAAGACAGCAGGATGAGAAGAATGAGGCAAGGTTGGAGAGGATGGTTCGCAAGATGCAGAAGTACTGCTTTGAGTTCGAGGATAGGGATGTTGTTGATATTGAAAAGGTGGAGTTACAGGATTTGAACGTGATGTGGAGAGGGTATGTCAAGTCCATCCAGCAGGCTATAAAGAGGAAGAGGGAGGAGACGGAACAGGTCGGTGATGATGGGCGGGTTCATGAGGTTAAGGAGGTTCAAGACGAGGAAGAGGAAGAGGTTGATGATGAACTGGAGATGTTTGAAAGTGAGAGTGTTGAGATGAGACTGAAGAGATTGAATGCTCATTTACGTTCCGAATACGACTATTGCTTCTTCTGTGGGGTAAGGTATGATGGACAAGAGGACCTACTCTCAAACTGTCCTGGACCTACAGAAGAGGACCACGAGTGAAGCCTGTACTAGCTTTCTCATGATCTATATATGAGCTATGAACGACGATATGAACCTCTTTGGCCTTCTTTAGCAACCTCTTGTGCTCTTGAACAACTCGACTCTTCGCCGCCAGAAGTTCCGCGCTCGCACAAGTCGCTCGTAGAAAAGCTGAAGTCAAAACATCTCCAACTTCACCAAAACCATCAACGAAGACACTGAGCAATACTGAATAAAACATGTCAAACAGCCCCATGAATCAAGCAACGAGGTCTAACAACCTCACAAGGCCTGTGTCCTCCGCCAACATCCCCTCACGGCTCGGAACACCAGACCTCGTTAACACCGCCCATGACAGACGTGTTGCACAGCTCCCCATCTCCAAGAACCTCAATGCGTTCGAAGCCACACTGAATTCACTTCTCTCCTCAATAGCAATGTACTCCCCAAGTGTGAGCTCCGCAGAGAAGCTCGTCCAGATCAACAAGGAGCTCCAGCTCTCTCTCGAGGACATCATCGCCCACCAGCGCTCCGGCCTTGACATCGACTCACTCGAAGCACAATCGGCCCGCGTGGACAGCAACTGCAGAGAAATCCTCCTGGGGCTCGGCGAGTGTCGAAAGAAACTCACAGCATTACCATCACTGGATAGGACCCTCGAGGAGGAGAAACGCATGGAGAAAACACAGATCCAGGCCGATGAGCTCTTGGCTTACGCTATGAAGTTGGCAAAGTTCACCACGGCACCACCAACTTTTGATTCGGCTGCCATTGGTCCAAACAACTTCATCTGGCCTGCGGAAGACATGATGAGAAGAGGAATGCTGGCCATTGCGTCCCTGAACAAGGAGAAGATTGTTGGTGAAGAGCAGAAAGAGGAGGAGGAGAAGAAGGATATGTTTGATGATGCCGAGATTATCGCAGCACACCAGGAAAGGCAGGCCGCAACGAGAAGAGGTTCATTCGGTGGCTCGTATGGTGCTTCAGAGCCTACAGTTGCGGAAGATGATGATCTTGACTTGGACCTCTTCGACCCAGATGCTGAATGAGCTGTTGACTACGCACCTGTTTTCAAGAATACTCGTACAATGAATCTAATGACTGTCGATGTGAGAATGTTTCGTAAGCAGGCGTAGAGTATGTAGTAAATCAAATTACTCCTTCTTCTTCTGTTTGGCACCAGGACCATGCTGCTTCTTGAACTCCTCGAGGTCCTGGGCCAAACTGTCGTAGGCCTCCTTCAACTTCTGACCCTCAGTCTCAGGGCCCTTCTCCTTCTGCCACTTCTGGTAGTCCGCCTTCAGCTCGTCCAGCTCCTTCGAGATCTTGGCCATGTCTGCATGCTCAAAATCTGCAACTGGAATACCCAAGTGCATCTGCTCGGCCTCCTCGTACTCGACCTTCTCCTTGATGATGTCGGTGATGGACTTCTCATTCTTTGCTGGGACCTTGGAGTGATACTGCTTAAAGAAGCCAGTCACCTGCTTGGCAAATGGTCCCTGGAAGGCAAACAATGTGAGAGCCATGCCAACGGTAACGTAGTAATCAACAGATGCCCAGGCGGCAAGAGACTGCTTGAAGTCAAGAATAACAAATGGCTGGACAAAGTATGCAAGAGCACACTGAGTAACAACGAATGAGATGGCGTCATAGATGAACTTGGCTGGCTTTCCTGTGACTCCATCCGCCTCCATGAAGATTGGTCTGATGTTACGTCTGAACAGTCTTCCACAAGTCTGGGCAATGGCACCCGTAGCAAAGGCCAAGTAGTAGCCTGGTCTGGTTCCATGCCAGAAGGCAGAGGTCAAGAAGGTCACCATTGTGCTTCTGAATCCTGGTTTTCTTCCCTTCTTCACGCTTCTCAGGTAGACGTAGTTCTTCAACCACTTGTTCGTGTTCTGGTTCCAGCATGAGAGAACAACGTGGATGTTCTGAGCGGATTCAACACCAAAGATGTCAATGTTCTGAACTCTGTTCCAAAGAATTGTCTGTGTCTCCTTGTCATATCCGTTGTATCCCAATCCACACAAAATACAAGAGGCCTCAGAAATGGTCCATGCGGCGTAGTACTTCAGCTTGTAGGAGAAACAAAGAACATAGAAGTACCAAAGCTTGTAGAAAAAGTTCTGGCCGTAGAACTCAGAAGTAAAGATGTACGACATGTCAGCATACTCTCCAGCCTTCTGCCAAACCAAGAGCCAGCCAACACCCTGACAAACACGATAGAACGCAATTCTTCCAGACTTTGGGATGTTTCTCTTTCTCGTCTTGCCTGGCTTCTTGCTCTCTGGAAGGTCTGAGAACATCTCAGAGTTGAGCCACTGCTCGTAATCCCTGTACTCGAAGGATGGTCCAGTGAGCAAAGATGGGTAGAAGAATGTGTAACTGATAAAGTTCAACAATGATGGAGCCTTGTAAACAGCCTTGTCCTTCTGTTCCGGTGTAAGCTCATCGGCCGGTCTTCTTCCGTCGTAAACGTTCCATCCAAACCCTGTGAGCTTCATGCACAACACCATCTGAGCGCCAGTGATATCAATCTTGCTAAAGTCTGGCTCATGGAAGAATTGAGCATCAAGGTGGTTGAACGCCAAATGGCCCATCACGAAGGCGAAGTTGACGTATGGCATGAAGTCTGACTTGAAGTAGGTGGTACACAAATACGTGAAGCCTGTGCTGATCATGAGCGTGCGGAACCCTGAGAAGAGATCGCAGATGACGAACAAGTAGATTGCTGAGACGGAGATGATGTAGGTATTCTTCAATGTGATGTTGTTGTCTGGAAGTCTCTTCAATATGGCGTTGAATGGGAAAGATGCGAAGAGACAGATGGCCATCTTGAGCGATGCCTCGTCAAGCCCTGATGCTGCGGACCACTCCAGAAGCTTGTTATCCACGTATGGAATCATGACGGATTAGTTTGTTGGTAACCGCTGTGTTATAAATGCGCGGGTTGTCCGTTAACGGAGGTTAAAGCTTGAGACATGAACCAAAAGACTGCGCACCTTCTTTATGTGTGGTGTCCGGATGTTTCGAAACAATTCCGACCACTTTTGCCCCCGGCGATCTGGGTCCAGGCCCCCGAATAGAGCCAATAAGCCCGGACAAATTTGTCAGTCCATGCACTTTTGTTGCCAGAGAGCAAGCTATCTTCGCCACTGAACTTCCCCTTCGCCCTTTCACAATTTGACCGGTTTGTCGGTATGCTTTCTTCACACAGATTTGGCCTCCGCTTGGGAGCCAGATTCTTCTCCTCAGCACCAACAGCTTTCAAAAGAAACCATAAGGGAACGGCCGTTGTGTTCATGAACATGGGAGGACCATCCACGATTCCTGAAGTCTATGGATTCCTGTACAAACTCTTTGCAGACAACGATCTCATCAACCTTGGAGTCGGCAGATTTCAAGATACGTTAGCGAAGTGGATTGCCAGAAGACGTACTCCAAAGATTGAAAGATACTACGAGCAGATTGGTGGCGGATCCCCTATCTTGAAATGGTCCAGATACCAGGCCGAGGAAACATGCAAGATTCTCGACAAGTCACACCCAGAAACAGCTCCCCACAAGCCATACGTTGCATTCCGTTATGCTCATCCATATATTGAAGAGACTATTCAAGAAATGAAGAAAGATGGAGTGACCAGAGCGGTTGCATTCTCCCAATACCCACAGTTCAGTTATTCAACTACTGGCTCCACATTCAATGAGCTTTGGAGACAAACACAGATCCATGACTCCGAGAGATCGATCGAATGGAGTGCTATCGATCGTTGGCCAACCCATCCAGGTCTTGTTAAGGCCTTTGCACAGAACATCAGAGCAAAGCTCGAAGAATTCCCAGAAGATGTCAGAAATGATGTCAAGATTCTGTTCTCGGCCCACTCCCTTCCAATGGACATTATCAACAATGGTGATGCCTATCCTGCTGAGGTTGGTGCCACATCATATGCTGTCATGCAGGAACTCAACTTCTCCAACCCATACAGAGTTGTCTACCAATCCCAGGTCGGACCAAAGCCATGGCTTGGTGCCCAGACTGCCGTGTTCTCCAAGAGGATTGAGGAGAATGCTGCTGGTATCATTGTTGTCCCAGTGGCCTTCACAAGTGACCACATTGAAACTCTTCACGAGATTGACATCCAACTCATCGAGGAGGACTCCGCATTCCCAGAGAAGATTAAGAGAGCTGAATCCCTCAACGGCAGTCCAGAGTTCATCAAGGGACTCGCTTCGCTTGTTGAGTCGCATTTGGACAAGGGTGAGGTCTTCTCTAACCAGTATCCATTTGACTGTGAGATCGGTACTGGTAAGAACATTTTCAAGCATCCATCAGAGCTCTTCGGAGACCATTACAAGGGAAATTAAACGCATAACGACCATCTAATGATACCGTCACCCTTCATTTTTCAAGTTCTTTGGGTAATGATGAATCCTGGACTATTTATCCTCCCTGTATATTGACCAAAACCACATCATGTGCATAATTCTAGAAGTTGGCTCTTGTAGGATCCCGCGATCTACTAGAAGCACAGCCAGTGCATGAGGGGCCCATGGCGACAGCTATCGGTCACTACATTGACATAATCCTCGTAAAAACATGTAGTAGAACACTATACTGCAATAACGTCTGCATTTTCCATTAATAACCCTGACCGTAACCTGTGATGAAAAGACAAAAGTAACCCAAAACTCAGTTTCTGGCAGACACCATTGTATATCCAGCCTCCAATGTCTGTGTAATCTGCTCGTTCTTGGATGGCATGGAGTTCAAGACATAAGCAACATCATTCCACTGCTGCTCATTCTCCACCTTGGACAATCTCTGTAACAACTTCTCACTAAGCTGCTTCTGGTGTCTCTCCTTCTCAATAAACGACAACAAGAACTTGACAATGCGCTTCATGGCATCCTTCTCCAATGTCTCATCGTTCGACAAACCACTGAAGATATCGATGAAACCGTTGTAGACGGCGTTGTCCTTTGTAGCAAGTTCAGTGAAGAACAACTTGCACATATCACTGATACCCTGATCTGGATCTTCAAGGCATTTTGCCATCTGAGACAATTGGCCCTTCACCTTGACCTGACCAGCCAAAATCAAGAATGTGATCGTCATCAAACAGGTACGTTTAACCATCAAGTCCTCATCATGCAAACGGCGGTACAAGAAGTCAGTATTCTCATCAACCAAGTTGTTGAAGCAGACAGCCATGTCACCGAGACCCAAGACAGCGTTCGAACGAATAACTGGATCTTCGGACTTCTCCATGATGGTGATGAGCAACGCCAAGTTATCCTCGCAGTACTTCGAAGAAACACACATCAACTTCTCCAGACAAAGAACAGCGGATCTTTGAAGAATCTTGTTGTCGTACTTGAGGTTGTTGAGGCAGATCTCTCTGACAAGTGGACCGAACTTGGCCAACAAAGAGCTTTCACCGTACAACAACTCTTTCTCTTTGATGAATGAAATGGCGTCAGCAAAGTCGTCTTCGGAGGTACCACCAATCATCTCAAGTTCATTGGCTTGATCGTTCTTCTTCGACTTTGTGATCTCAGCCTCGATCTTCTTCTTCTTGAACTGCGCTTCAAGCGACTCCAAGTGAACAATGACCTTGATGGCGACGTGGCCAACAATAAACAACAACTGTGAGAGTGATACAACCTGTGATTGTCCTTCCTCGAGATCTCCAAATGTCAGACGAGTCTTCTCCTTGATGATCATTGTGGCAACCTCCTCTGGGTGGGTTGAGATATTGAAGATGGTATTGATGGCAGGTTCGGCAACACTGTAGTATTCACTGCTGTCATTGTATGCTACCAAGAATGAGCTGAGTCTCTTGATGGCCTCTTCCTCTCGTGGGATCTTGAAATTGGCCATTTTCTTGTCTTGGGGAACAACTCTGTTCAAAGCAACGCATGAGTATTTTGCCAACACGAGATCTTCTTTTCCGTGCTGTCCCAAACCAATCATAAGCAAAGCATCAATACCCTTGAGGGCGACCTCATGATCACAGAGAGCAAGCATACCAAGTACAATAATGGATCCACGACGTTGCTTCTTTGAGAACTTGACCGTCTGCAAATTGTAGATCTGCCAAAGAACCTTCACGACAGCATCATTGATCAATGATCCCTCGTACATCAGACCCAACAACTTCTCCAACGAGGCCAACTCTGGAATGGTAGCGTTGTATGTGAGGGAAATCAAGTTCTTGGCAATGAGAGCAGCAGCTTCAATCTCTGACGAGTCTTCAGGAGCAAGCAAAAACAAGTTCTTGTAACACTCAACCAAATGAGTTGCAATGTTTGTGCCCTCGTCATTGTTGCTCTTCATCCAAACCAAGTGAAGCATACGACGGATTCCAGAACGAACGATCTCAATGGAGTAAGCATCTGCAAGGACAAAGAAGTCCATTGTGTCAATCACCTCATTTTTGTTTTTGGAGTACAACAACTTTGCGGCAATGTCAACACCAACATGAACCTGTTTGATGAACTCAATAGCGTCCTTGTAGTACTGAATCGTAAGTTTGACCTTGAAGATAGCACTGGATCCGCTCTCCTTCTCAATACGAGATGGTAATTCTTCCTCTTCGTCCTCAGAATCCTGTTCCAAGTTACGCTCGATGACGGCTTGTGTGGTATCAGCTGGTTCAAGTTTCTCCAACTCGCTCTCTGCATCATCCAATCTCTTCTCCCACACAGCCAAGTTCAACTGAGTACCGTGAAGGGCACCGAATGGGTGAGTCAAGACAAGTCTGGACATGAGCTTGACAGCGTTACGTCTCACCAATGAACTCTTGTCCTCCAAACTCCTCACGGCCAGTTCCATGAACTGCTGACGATGTTTCGTGAACTTGGCCTCGGCCTCACACAGCTTCAACAGTGACTGAATGGCCTTTGTTCTGACATATGGGTTCTGATCCAAAAATCTCTCCATGAGAAGATCCAACAACTTGGATATTTGGTTCTTGTGTCTCTCGAGCTCATCTTCATCTGTTGACAACACCAGAACGATGTTACCACAAGCTTCAACAACAGAACAACGCAAGGTATATGAGCTGTTATTCAAGAGCTGTGCAACCAATGTCATCTGTTTGAGCAAGACTCGTGGTACAAGTTCAGATACTCTGACGATGAAGAGTGAGATTTGCTTTGGTCCGTTGTTGTCATTTGGGTTGAACTCCTTGTTACTCACCTCTCTCAAAACGTCTTCTGTGAGCTGTGGATAGTCATACTGTTCACACAAAATCTGCAATAACTCTGCCATGACACCATACAAATGGCCAAAGTATGTCAAGTTCTGGAGGATGGCACTCTGTGCAGCAGATGCGTGGCCATGGAACTTCACGGCCATCGAGATGACCTTGAACATGTGCATCTTAACTGAGGTGACTTTCATTCTGGCCTCGCTCTCCATCAAAATGTAGATTGGTCTTGTGATGGCCCCAATGAAAAGATCTTTCTCTGGCGTGGTCACAAACAATTTGTTCAAGTGCAGCTTGTACATGACACACACAGTCTCCATGATGGTCTCCAATTGAGCACAGTTATTCTTGAAGACTTCAAGCGATTGCGCTGTGGCTTTCTTGGTTGAAGCTGCCTGTGGGATATTCTCAAGACCAAGATGTGTCAACAAACAGTTAGTGAGATACACGTATGCCTCGAGGTACTGCTTCTGGGCGATGAAGGCGTCAGTTTGGCCGCTCTCAATGATACTGGCGGCATTATCTGACTGATTGTGGAGTGAGGACGTGACAAGGTGGACGACTTCCTTCTGGGAACGTTTGTCGAGCTTTGGATAAGCCAACACGAGCTCTTCGAGTGCCTCAAACACATCCGAGTTGGCAATGGATTCTGAACTCACAGAGAGACTTCCTGAGACCTGTTCAAGTTGGCCTGCAACGTCTCGGCACTCGAACGAGTCCTTCTCTGCTTGTTGAAATGTGGTGAGAAGTTCAGAGAGGTTGATATTCATCTTGCCGCCCTGTGTGGAACTCTGGAATCGCTTGTAGGTGGCGTTGTGAAGTAGAATAGCGGACGACAAGGACGCCAAAAAATCAAAACAAAACAAATCTCACGCGCATCGCTCTGGCAACCGCGCCATTTTTGAGATTTCGCGAAACCCCTTTCCGGCATAGTCTGGCAAACAGTGAAAATTACATTTCAACAAACCGAGCTCGCGTGGCGTAATGGCAACGCGTCTGACTTCTAATCAGAAGATTCTGGGTTCGACCCCCAGCGTGAGTGCTCTGTTTCGTTTATTTTTTTGCCAATTTTTATTTTTGCCCCTGAAAAAGAGACATTGATGCTTTACCCTTATTTTGCGTCATATTTCACTCCCATAACTTGTCTGGTTGTTGTGTAAATTCGGTTTCAAGATGTGTTGTTGGTTACGCAACGCGCGCGGCACTTCCCCAAGACCATCTCTTCTCTACTCTTGTTACGCAAATACTGATAGTCATCATAGTTCATGCATGAATAAGTGCTAATTATCATATAAGTCAGTGCGTTATGTTTCCTTATTCAATCTTTGAGCTTAGCGTAGCCCTTAGCAAGCGTCTTCTCAACGCCAACCCTCTTCTTCTCCAAACTGCTGAGTAGATCTCTCACCACAAGACCTGGCTCTTCTCTTGCCTCTCTGAATCTCGTCGAGACATCACCCATAGAATTCTTAGCACCACCAGAGCTTGCATTCATCCAGTCGTACTTCTTCTTTTTCGTTCCTGTCATCATAGCCACTGTCGCATTGGTAGCTTTGTGTTGGACCTCCTCGGCGCCTTCTCCTTGTTCCACCTGTGTGATACCAGCGTTCTTCTTTCTGTTCTGGCGCTCGTCCTCCATTGTCTTGTTTCTGACTGCAATATCTCGCAGTGCAACAACAAGCTCTGAGCGACGTTTGTTCTTTAGTGCACGGCGTCTGTGTCTCGAGAGGACAATAGCATTGGTGAGAATGTTCTTCATCCACTCCTCGGAAGCGTATGTCATCAGCTGAACAAGAGCTGCGTCAGATTCTGTATTTGGCTTGAGTCCATGGGCACCAACGATCTTGTTCATAAATGTGGCGACTTGGCGGGGGTCCAAGAATGGGGTGTTGAGAATGATCGGCTGTGCTCTGCCTTCAGGTAGGTGTTGACCAGGCTTGGTAGGTAGCGCGGCTTGATTGAGGAGAGCTTCTTCCGCTTTGAGATCAACACCAGCAACGACAAGAGCGTCTGAGAGTTTGTCTGGGTCAGCGGCAGATGGTTTCCCTGGAGCGTCGCCCTGTGTGTTTGCTGTTGCTGTATTCGTTGGAGCTGGTGTGGCGTTGTTTGTTGAAGGGGGTTGTTGAGCAGAGGAAGAGGGGGTCCCGGCGGCCGTTGTCGAAGCAGATCCTGTCTGAGATTTACCTGGAGCTTGAGCAGCAGCTGTTCCTGATGTTGATTGGGGCAGAGGTGTGCCAAACCCTGTTGTTGGTTCAGAAAGGTCTCCCGGAAGCTCAATGTTTATCTGCTGTGGCGTGTTGATGGGCGAGAATGTCGGCACTTCGAGAAGCGGGTCGTTTGTCGAGCCTGGCAAGTCAAAATCAGGAATTCCCAGGTCATCCTTCAATATATCATCGACTGTTGGGGCTGTTGGGGCTGCTGTCCCTGTAGATTCATCTGTTTTGAGCCGTTTGGCTGGCTGTGTTGACTCGAGAGTTTGTGGGCGTTTTTGGGGCGACGACGACGCTGAAGCAGGCGTTTGACTCATGATTAATGTGGCGTGTTCTATGGTTCTCTCCGTTACCTGATGTATGAGAGGATTGAGTTGTTTCCGCCGCCTCTGCCGCTGTGTTGCTGCTGTTGAAAGAAGAGAGAATACGCTTCTTCTTCTTCTTCTTCATCTTCAGTTCCGCCTGGAGCCAACGTCGCGAAGATTTTTGATACGGCCACTCCTAGCGCTTGAAAATTTATCGCAGAGGCCATCTCAAAATGCGCATCGTCCCTCTCTCTCTTTGATCTCTATCACAGCTCTACCTTTCACTTTATCACGCCTTGCACAGCCTACAAACCTCCTACAAGCGAGATGTCCACACAAGCTAAACCGGTCGTGTTTCAGGGCACCCGCAACTTCAGACTTCGTCTGGTACTCGCTACCCTCTCAGGAAAGCCCATCCGCATTGAAAAGATCCGTCCAGATGACGCCAATCCAGGTCTCCTCGACCATCACATCAACTTCCTCCGTCTTCTTGAATCTGTGACTAATGGCTCACGTATCGATATCTCCTGGACAGGTACCGCTGTATCCTACTACCCAGGCCTCATCACCGGAGGTGCTATCACACATAACTGCACAGAGGGCGTCAGTATGGGATACTTCATTGAGCCAATGCTCTACCTCGCTCCATTCTCCAAGAAGAAGTTCCAGATCGTCTTCAGAGGTGTCACAGGATCCAAGGACTACGCTGGGGTTGAGGGCATAAGATGGGGTCTGTTACCAATCATGGAGAAATTCGGAGTTCGTGAAGCGGCATTGCATATGATCAAGAGAGGATGTCCTCCAAATGGAGGCGGTGAGGTCCACTTGGTGGTTGATTCCCTGATAGCACAGCCACTCACTATGCATGCTACAGAAACGCCCAAGGTAAACGCTATCAGAGGTGTTGCGTTCTGTGCCAGAGTATCGCCATCGATGGTGAACAGAATGATTGATTCCGCAAGAGCAGTGCTTAAGCAGACTGGATGCGAAGTGAATATCACTGCTGATGTTTGGAGAGGAGAGAACTCGGGAAAGAGTCCTGGTTTCGGTATGACGCTTGTTGCAGAGACGAAGAAGGGTTGGAGATCATACGCCGAGGATGTCGGTGGTGCTGGAGAAACACCAGAAGATGTGGGTGAGCGTGTTGCATATCAGCTTCTCGAAGAGCTTGAGAAGGCTAGAGTTGTGTCCAGAAACCAGCTCACTCTCGCCCTCGTATACATGGTTATCGGAAAGGAGGACATTGGCAGACTCAGAATCTCGCCGGAGCAGATCACAGAGTCTCTGATCTGGGTTTTGAGAGACATAAAGACGGTGTTTGGCACTGAAGTGTACTTGTCTGATGCTGATGACGAGACTAACGACTTCATTGCCACTATCAAGGGTGTGGGATTCACGAATACGAACAAGAAGATCGCCTAAGCGGTTTTCCAAAACAAATTAATGCATTGATCATAATTATTAGGTAGTGTAAGTCTCGTAAGTGATACTGTGGCGTATCAATCGCTTCTGCTCAACGGCATGTCCTGGAGCACAAGCGCCAACCCAGACCAATTCTCGCTGTGCTTCTCTGAAAACCCGAGCCTGTCTCTAGCCCAGTGCTGCAATGATCTCGTGATCTGGAACTGTGTCTCTTGGAAAACAACAAATTCCGTGAGTAAGCTCTCCTTGATGAGCCAGTCTCTGTTTGTCTGACGGGCAATCTCCTTCTTGTCTGCAGCAATGGCATCTGTGCATCTGTCAACTTCAGCACCCTTGACGTCTGGCTTCCCCTGAAGTTCAGAGAGCTTCTGTTGATTCTGCTCCAATCTTTTATTCAACTGTGCAATATTGTTGGCTCCCAAACGGTGGTATCTCTCAAACAAGGCCCTTAGTGCATGTATGTAGTCAAGATGACGTTTGAACTCCTCGAGTACTCTCTCATCTCCATGCTTAGACTCCTCGTCAAGAATTTTGACACATGCATCAACGTGCTTCGATGCCTCTCGCAATCCCTCGTTGATCTGCGGTACACGGCTCTCTTCAACAGGGTACAGAGGTGCTGTTGATTCTCTGAATGCAGCGAAGGCAGTAGAGAGCCGTTGTTGATCAGCAGCGATCTGTTTCTGACGGACACAGAGTCTCTCCACGAGGACACAGATGCGGTTCCAATTATCACTTGCCTGCTTCAAATCATTCTCTGCGCCCGCCAACATCGAGTTAAACTCCTCCTTAGCTGCAGCCCACATCGACATGAACTGTGGCGAGCTCTGGAGGTCCACAAACTCCTCTGAAGTATCATAATTCGCCTGGCGTCTCCATCCCGACAGATCAGTAGGCACAGTGAGGAACATGACCACCAATGGCTCAGCTCTGAGTACTGGGTGACGAACGAGTGCATTGAGGAAACGAGCCAATCCACGGCGTCTTCTCTCCATGAACAACGGGTCGGCCGAGGTGCCCAACTTCTTCGGTGGGAGCTCTGGGACGATTCTGAAAGTGTATCTCTTAAGCAAAACTTCAAGCAACCACACAAAGTCGGAGTATCGTCTTACCACCTTGCGCTCGCCCGCGCCGCCGTCGCTTGACTCGCCTTCGAGCTGGACGTGGTGCTCAACGAGATAGTTCGTGTGTTTGAACAAGAGACCCTCCTTCTCTGGCATCTCCGCAACTGTGATCACATCGGTACTGATAGCACTGTAAGTGTTGCGAACCGCCTCGCTCCAGGTGTGGAAGTCGCCCATGACGGCGTTGTTGTTGTCCACAATATGGCCATTCTCCTCAAGCGGGTTCCCACTGGTGGTCGTGGCGGCGGCAGAGGAGATGACGGCACCTGTGGAGTTCGACGTCAAGACCGGATCATCCGTTCCCCAGACACTTCCCTCGATGGATTCAGCACGCACAGCACTCGGGGTGGAGACAGTGGAGTGGACGTGTGTATCCTCGTGCTCTGGCTCCTCGTCCTGAAGGGGGTCTGCCGCCTCTTCATCCCAGTGCTGCTTCGGGGTGGGCAGCGACCAGGGGTCATCTGCAGTCGGGAACAGCTGGCTCATTGTCGTCGGAGATGCTGGGAATAGGCCTGTAAAGCTCTGTTTGCCTTTGTTTGTTGGTGTTGAGGGAACGGAATTCAGACGTGGCTGGGAGATTTGTTTTGGCTCCGCCCACCGATCGCGCGCTCATATCGGCTCCTGCCACTTGGACCTGGAAAGGGTGTGCTACAGCGGTTATTTCGAGGTCTGATGGGTCATTTTGTGATATTTACATGTCTCTAATGTATTCTATGCTCTATGTGCAACTCATCCCCTTAGTGTCTTTCTCTCAAGGCGCCTGAGCTCCCTGGCACGCTTATCAAAGGCACTGATCACAAGCTGGCTCACGCTCTCCGCAAACATGGCGCTGACTGTGTTGTAAAGCTGGCTGCGGAACTTGTATCTCAGAACGAGCTCCATCTGGCATGCGTTCTCCTTGTGCTCGATCGGTGTGATGGTCCACTTCGTGTACAGATGCTCGAATAGTGAGTGGGTCATGCTCTCGGCAATGACAACTTTGTGTGGGTCGCATTGTAGTTGGCACACGAACTCTTCGTCAAATGTACGCCAGCCAACTCTGATTCCTGCCTCTGTGGGCTCGTTGGTTGTGCAGTCTCTCTGGTTGATGAATGATCGGGTACAGTAAGGGACAAACTCTGAGTATGAGGAGACGTCTGAGACCACATTGTAGAAGAGTGACGGTGGGTGGGACATTGTACGTGTCACGATATGTTCCTGGTCTCCAGTGTTGTTTCCCTGAAGCTTCGCTTTCATCATGCTTCTCAGAGATGATACAGGAGCTGTTGTGTGGAGATGGGCCCTTCTGGAGATGAGCCCTGTTGCCGGTAATGCCATCGCTCTTCGTAGCAGCATCTGCGTGGGTGGAAATGAACGATTTTGAGATACTTCCTTCGAGGGATTGTTGATTCAACGAGTGGACAGGAACTTTATCCCTTTGAAATGAGGGGAAAAGGGCTCTTTGTTGGTCTTTGTCCAGGCCGTCGAAGTTGATGGACTTCCATCGACACCCGCACACGATGTCACTTTTCCAAAAAATCATACGCGGCCAAACGAGCTCATCTTCTCCAACGAATCAACATCACCAACACACAAACTCATCACCATGTCTTTCGATATTTCCTGGGCCGACTTCAAAGACGACGTCGAGCTCAACGAGGCCATTCGCTCCTTCCTCGACGACCAGTTCTCGGGCCTCGCCCTGCCCGACTACCTCCAGAACCTGCGAGTGGCCAACGTCTCCCTCGGCACAGTGGCGCCAGAAGTCACCATACGACACATTGGCGACCCTTCGCCGGAGTTCTACGCACATCAGGAGCAGGAGAGAACCAGTGAGAGCGAAGGTGATGCACCGCCCAAACCCAGAAACAAGAGCATCGAAATAACGAAGGGCCTGCTCATCGACCAGAGCTCCAACGTGGGCACGTCCTCTGAGATTGGTGATCAGAACACGAACGATGCTGCTCTTGATCCAAGCCGGAAGGAGGAGGAAGAAGAAGAGCGCGGTGTAGAGGAAGATGATAATCGATCAAGAGATATCCAGTTCCTCGTGGAGATTGAATACAAAGGTGACATTTCCATCGAAGTCCACGTTGATCTCCTGTTGAACTATCCCTCTCCTGGATTCATAAAATTACCAGTCAAGCTCCGCATTGTTGATCTTGGAATACACTCGCTGGCCGTCATAGCTCATGTGAGCAAGGTGGTATATGTGTCCTTCTTGTGTGATGTGACTGATGAGCAGTTTGACAACCTGATGGCCAACCCAGCGCAGATGGTGCCGAGAGACAGGGACAGCTACAGATCACGCATCGACATCATTCGTACTCTGAGGATCGAGAGTGAGATTGGAGACTCGCAGGGAGATGGCTCTGTATTACGAAACGTGGGGAAAGTGGAAAAGTTCCTGACTGATATGCTCAGACAACTCCTTAGAGATGAGCTGGCCTGGCCTGGCTGGATCAGCTTGGACTTCAACGATGAGGCTGATGATGATGATGACGACGACGAAGAGGCTGGTGGAAATAATGAAGGTGACGGAGTTACGAGCGAGGTTGATCCACTAGTTTGAGAGACGAAATGCACGACGGGTTCAAGTAAATCAGAGATAGAGAGACCTTCTCCGACTCCGGTGATTAGGCACCAGGGCAGACGCAGCCGGATGCAACTGCGAAACGGAAAACACCCTCGTCCACGTCGAATCGTCATCGGCCCCCGGTGGTCCAGTTCTGTATAAAAGGCCTGAGAGCTGCCCGGGACAGTGGTTTACCTCAGTGCTTCTCGTCTCAGAAGCATCTCTATCACCAGAGCACCCGCTCACAGTGTGCCACCCAGAACTGTGACCTTTACCCCAACTTTGCGGTTGCCAGAAAAACACCGCAGCGCCAACTTTCCAACTACGCAATCATCAACGCCAGGAGAACGGTGCAAGGGGTTTCCCGATCCTGATATCCCCAGTTGACAAATATGTTTGTGCCCAGAGCCACGAGGTCTTTAGCTGCCTCCTCTCCACTCACGAGAGCACGCGTCGTGGTGTTTGCGCAGTCACGCTCCATCTCACAGACTCCACACAGAGGAGCTCCTGGCCACAATGAGCTCAAGGAGTTCCCAAAGTCATACACCCACTACCAGATCCTAGGAGTGGACCACACAGCGGACTCCAAAACTGTCAAGAACGCATTTCGAAAGCTTTCTAAGAGATTCCATCCCGATGTGAACCAACGCGCTCCAACGGCGCTCAAGCCCATCATCAAGAACAACTACATACGCATCGTTGCGTCCTACGAAACTCTCTCAGACTCAGCCAAACGCACTGCCTACGACTCCAAGCTTAACATAAATGTGCCTAGAGACTCTTCACGATACGCCAACAACGCTGCAAACTTCTCGCCGGCTGCCAAGACATACTCTCCTGGTGGAATCAACATCACTCGAAACAAAGTCCACTATGGCCCCGGGTACCGTCGTTCACGCTCCACACACACGTCCTATTTACATGATACCTCGCCCTCTGGCTCCAACTACGATGTGCCGCACTTCGACTACGACACGCACCTCAAGGGCAATCTCTGGTTCGAGCGCCGGATGATTCAGAAGAAGTTCATGAAGAAGACTTCCAAGCCCCAGGAGCCACAGACCACCGAGTGGTTCCAGGAGAACTTTCAGAAGCACAACAAGACCACCGTCGAGGCTGAGGTGAATGACACGCTCAACCTCCAGAGGTATGGTGGGCATCACCATCGTGGGCAGACAAGTTATACCATCACTGCCGGGCCGTTGATGTTGACTACGCTCACCATCTTGACTATGGGAATGTATATGCATTAGGATTTGTTTCTATAATCATTTCATTAATATTCACATTTAGCATCTTACCTAATTAAGTCTAGCTTGGTTAGAAGAAAACTAGCTGGGGGCCGGTAGCAAGCGGGGCCAGATCTATTCAGCCGCTCGATCAGGGATGGTGCCGGAAAGAGGCCGCGTTGCTATACTCAAGATTTCTTCTTGCTTAATTTAAAGCACCCACGCTTGCTCAGAACAGCTCAAACTCAGGATTATTAAACCTTGAATGTAAATTAACAAGACTATTCGTATAAAAGAGCCAAATTCGGTGATTTTTGAATTCTGTTAATGACCTATTTTTGTTGAACTACTCAAAATCGAAAACAGAGATGTCTTTTCCAGAAAAGAGTCCAAAAATTCGAAAATTTAGTACGTTTATCCCTCGTAGAGTCATACTACTGCAAAGAGAGGTCTTTAAATCTTGCTCTGCTACTGTCCAAATGCTGGGAATATAGATTTGAGATAATTTTGAGACGATTTGAAAATATAGGATGGGGTTCTCACCTCGATCCCACCACAACACCACCCCCCTAGCTCTCAAAATATCCTTCGCCGCTGAACTAGTCTCGGCCGGCATCTCTTCTACAATCCCAATATAAATTAAACAAACCAAATGTCACGTAAATTTTTAATATAAGTAGTGTAGCTTATAAAGTATCAATCACAAACGGAAAAAGAGAAGCGTCCAAACCATACCATCATCCCAAGAAACAAAAGCCATCAATCATGTCACTGTAAATAAATAAAGCCTTCATCACTTCTTCTCAGCCTCCTTGGCGGCCTTCTTAGCAGCTTTCTTAGCCTCTCTCTTCTTTCCATCCGGGATGATCCACCACAGGCCCACAGCTGCGAGGAAGCCAGCCATGAATTTCTTGTCGTTTCCAGAAACCTCAGTGTACTCGTACTCGTATGGCTCCTCCTTAACTTCAGCCTCAGGCAAGATGGCACTGACGTCCGTCTCCAGTGCATCGGCGTTCTGCTTCTCCACGGCGTCCAGGTTTCCCTGGTCAAAGATCTTGATGTCAGAGCCTGGTGCCTTGGATACAACCGTCTCGTTCGGGTTGGACGCCTGCGAGATCTGCTTCTCCATCTCCGTGACGGCCTTCTTGGATGCGTCCGTGGACAACGATGGGATCTGAACAATATAGTCGTCCTCCACGAGCTTTGGCGGCGTCATGTCCACCGGCTTGATGAAGTCAATGTGCGAGTCGTCGCCCTTGGCCTCCACTTTCGTGGACTTGGAGAAGGACTTGGCTGGAGCAGCGGGGCTCTTCTTCACTGGCTTTGGTCTCATTTGGGTAGACATGGCATGGGCAGCCTGTGTGGCGTAGGATGACTCGTAGGTGGCGATTCGGGAGACGAGGTCGGCCTTGCGGCCACTCACTTTCAATCCACGCTTGCGGCACTCAGACTTGAGGGTGTTTAGGGACATCAAGCTAAACTCGGACTTCTTGTTCAAGAGCGGCGTCTGGTCCTTCTTGCTCGTCTGGTGGACGGATCTCGTGAGCGTCTGGTACTTGAATGCATCGTGCTTGTAGTCTGGGATGTTTGGACTGACGAGGTGGTACTTGGTTGCGGCGGTGGAGAAGGCCTGGGAGTGTTGCTTGATGTCGTTCTTCACGACGGAGCCGAGAACTTTGAGAGTAGGCATGGATCTTGCTTGTCTCAACATAGTGTGTGGGAGAGATGGATGAATGCAGAGATCAAAATGTTTTGAGAGCGGTGTATGCGCGTGCCCGTGTCGTCGAGGAAACGTGGAATGGAATGTTTGGTTGCGTTGGGGATCAGATCACAAAAGGTGCAGCGAGATACCTTCGAGTGGATGCAAAGAACGAAGAAGGCTCTGAACGTGGTGTTGTGTGTCTGTTAAGCAGCGTGGTCTTGGGAGAAAGAGCCTTAGATGGAAGAGTTCACTCGTGAAACAACCAGCCTTCCAAGCTCAAATTGGTTGCTCAAATCTCTGGTGGCGCTTTGCTTCTCCTTTGTTTACTTATTTCCCTTTTCGCGGAAATCGGGCGAGCTACGTCAGCACTTATGTAATCCACTCGCATTTTACTCGGCTCGCGCTGTGATTGGCTGGCTGATTCGCGGGCCGGCCCGGGGACGCGATGAGCTTGAGGCTCGTGGGCATGAAGGATCAGAGAACTCATCAGAGTGGCAAAAGCCAAAAGTCTACACTCAACAATCAAATCTAATGGGAAACCCTTGGTATATTTACATTAGTGTGTCAAATAAATAGCTTCTCTTCGACAAGTGAAGGGCAATGATGGAATATTATGCATGAGTCGTGTAGTTTTGGCCGTCAGCGTCTTAGTACTGGCGAGCAGCCTCCTGACAAGCCTTCAGCTGCTGGAGGTAGTAGTCACAGATCTGCATGTTACCCTCGTTCTCAGAGAGACATCTGGTGAAGTTCTTGGCGTCAACGTCACAAGAGACACCGGCCTGCTGCTGGTATGCCTGGGCCTGGTACTGAGCTGGGGCAGCGGCCTGCTGGGTCTCAGCTGGGGCAGAGGAGGAGCCACCGAACATGGAGGTGAGACCAGCACCGATGGTGTGGCCAACAGCAGAACCAACAGCAACACCGGCGGCGGTGGAGGCCATGTTGGCGAAGAGGCCAGGCTGGGAGGACTGCTGGGTCTGTGGCTGGGAGTAGGCGGTTGGGTGCTGCTGTGGAGGGGCGGCAGCGGCAGTGTGGGCGGATCTCTGCTGGGTTGGAGCGGAACGCTGGACTGTTGGGCGGGAGCCACCTGTTCTTCTGGCCATTGTGAATGTTTTGTTTGTTGTTTGTGTGAAGAGAGAGAAGAGTGAAGTTGGTGGAGTTGGTGGCGTTGACGGAGTTTATAAATTTCTTTGGCAACAGTCGCGAATGGGCAGCGGCGGAGCTTCCGGGCACAAGCGAGTTGGGGCTCTTTAGTTGTAAACTTTGCTAACAAGCTTGTGCTGAAAACTTGCCATATGATCACGGAGTGCTTGATTCTCATCCCTAAAGAGTTTTAGTGCGCGTGAACCTGAGTTAGACCCCATTGGTGGCTATTTTGTGGATCACCGAGCTCGGGTTCCCCACATATTTCGGCTTCTAGAAGGGCGCGGAACAAAGGCATCGCCACCATGACCCCAAAGAGGGCATGACGAGTGTATCCAATTAGATCCCAAAGACTTCTCTCAAGCTTCAGAATCAAGATGTAGTTAGTTATATAGTAACATATAACCTACATCAATGTCCAATTAACGTCCAAATGGTCGTGTTCATTGCGTACTTTTTCTTTGGTGCATGAATCCTCCAGGGAAGCACCATTCATAACGGAACAATATTAGGCAAACCCAACAGGACAACGAACCCCATGGTGTCTGAGAACAAAAAAAGACGAGTGACAAAGGAGAGCAGAGGGGTAAGACTGTAATCATGAAAAGAAAGAAGCGTTATAAGAAAAAACGAGTGAGAAAGAGAGTGTGGGAAGATTGTTTTGCATCAATCCTCAGTTGAATCTGAAGCGGTCCTTGAGGCGATTTTTGATGGTGTACGTCTCCACCTTCTCCTCTGATCCCTTTTGGAACTGGTCCGACTCATCATCGATATGGTATGACTCGTGGGGAGTCACGCCGAGCTTGCGGGCCTCTTCGGGCGTGAAGGTCTGGAACACGTCATACTCGTCAATCTCGTCGATGCCCTGTGGCGGGAAGATCTTGTTGACAAGCACATGGACGATGAACGAGATCGGGTATCCGATGATGAAGGAGATGTAGAACATCTTAATAGCGGCCTCAGGGACGTGGGTCTCTGCCGGGTTGACGGAGGCGAAGCCCGTGATGCCTGGGACGAAACCACACACCCACGAGAAGACAGCACGCCAGTTCACTCCGTAGGTGAACCAGTAGATGGAGTCCTTTTCGGCGCGGTACAAGTCTGTGAGCTTGAGCTTCTGGTGTCTGACGATGAAGTAGTCCGCTGTGAAGATGCCGATCATTGGTCCGAGGAAACAGCCGTAGGACGAGAGCACGGAGACGAACACGGTGGCGTTCGAAACAATCTGCCATGGCTGGATCACGATGGAGATGATCATGATGATGTATGCACCACGACGGATGTTGATCCACTTTGGAGCGATGGCCGTGAGGTCAATACCACCAGAGATACCGTTGTCGATCGTGTTGAGGCCCAAGTTGGAGATGAGGAAGCCGAGGGAGGCAAAGAAGGCTGCACAGCGGGATTTTGGGCCATAGTCCTCCAAGAGCCACTGCTCGATGATGTTTGGTGGGTTCCACAAGTTGAGCTCACCGACGTCTCCATAAGACGAGGATGCAGCGGATGTACCCAGAAGACCAAAGAGTGGCACCACTGTTCCGAACAACAAGATCGACACGGCCTGTCCCCAGATCTGCTTTCCTGGCTTTGATGCGAATCTGGAGAAATCAGGCTGGTTGGCCAAACCGACGGCAAATGTGTTGATCACGGCGTTGATACCGTGCATCCAGGCCATGCCCATGTCAGCGCCAGCCTTGACTGTCGAGTTGGAGTGAAGCAACTCGCCCGCGCCACCGGCGTGCACCATGGAACCGATGGAGGTGCCAAACACGGTGAAGAAGGAGATGACGGTGATGAATCTGAAGGGCTTGTGGAGCTTCTCAGGCGGGATGTAGAGGAATGGGATGGAAATGACGTGGTAGATGATGAAGCCGATGAACTGCTTGAGTGTCATGGGCAGCGAGTCAGGGAAGGTGTTGTGGAGGTTGTTGAAGGAGGTGAAGATGGTGGAGAGCAGCACGGCGATGAGCTGGGCACACGTGAAGGACTGGTAGGCGTACCACACGATACACAGCACGATACGCTGGATGAGCGCCAGGAAAGAGCCATAGATACCAAAGGCGAAGCGTGAGTAGATCGGGTAGCCAACGTGCCAGACTGCGCCTCCCCATCCGTGGGAGAGGGCCACGGCGAAGATGATGATCTTGGCCAGGATAACCACGATCATGGACTGCCACACGTTGAGGCCCAGGGAGAGCAGGGTGCCACAGGCGGCCCATGTCGAGATGGAGAGGGCAATAACATTCCAGAAGCCCAGGAAGTCCATGTGGCCCCAGGTACGCCTGCTGGGAGGCAGACAGATCACGTCCGGCGACTTCCAGTTGTCAGTGTGGACGGTATCTGAGTCCTTGATCTTGAGCCACTCGAGCATTGTGTGGTTGCTTGTACTGGCTTGTTGTTGTTGTGGGTGGAGTTGTTGGTGGTGGAGGTTGTTTTCGCCAGAAGGAGGGAAAATTTCAGAGGCTGCGGGAGGGGCGTTGGGGGACAGCACAAACGGCGAAGGCGCGTGACAGTTTGGACAGCAGGGGACAAGCCGTGAGCGTGGCGGGGTAGTATACTAGGCAGCACTAGGCAGTGAGAGAGTGTGTGATGTTAGTGGGAGCTGAACAAGTGCAGAGCCCGAGAAACAGGGAGCCCCATCGCTTAAGTACGGGCCTGGAAGCCTGGATGCCTGGCGTATCGGGCGCGATCGCAGGGGCCCTCAATTGGCCAGATTTACCACACGTTGCAGATCTCAACCGTCCCCATTTTTAAAATTTGGTGGGCCAACTTTGTTGCACGAGGCGGGTTGGGTTGTGGGCCGGGCTGTACACACAGTACGCGTCGCTGATTGGCTCAGATGTCGCAAGTTGGAGCCAACTTCTGTCGCTGTGGCTGATGTCATGGGTCCGGGCGCTCGCTGGTTTGGCGGTTTGGTGTGGGGGACAGCCAACAGAGAGTGGTAGATCTTGGGGAGTATAGAAGGTGGAGACGAGGGCAAAGAAGTGCTGCTACTACTATGTGCTACAGAAGGCAAACCTACCAGACAGACAGAAGCCACAACCTCACAACCTCGCACAAAGTTGCTCCAACTTCCACCTTCCCCCCCTTTTCTTGTCTCACACCGCCGCACAACCTCCTGCGAAACGGTCGTTGGGGGCCTTGGGGCCTTGTCGATCCACGCCTTTGTTCTGGTTTTAGCGTGCTATGGCGGTGCAGTGTCGTAGCTTGTGGGGTGATTTAACAATCCTACGTACGTGCTGATTTGTAACTTCAACCACATATGTTGGCCTTCTCTGTTGAAGTGCCGTTGTGTTGGTTCTTGAGCGAACTCTTGCTGGTGACGTGGCGCGATCATTGTGAGGCTCCGAGACTGAAGCTCTCTCATGGGTTCTATACCCGGGGTTTAAAGGGCACTGCCACTGCTACTCCAATTGGCTCTAATTACACACAGACAGTCAATAAGGACGACCTGAGTTGTGTACCACACCCAACAACCCATACGACCACAATCAAACCACAGACATCGTCGTAAGCCACGCGCATATTGACAGCCTGCACCACACAATCTTGCCCCAGCCCACAGGTTTGGCACCCTTGGGCGCACCAAAAGTGGCCAGCTCTTTTGAGGCACACGGATCAAAGAACCCCTGTACACACGGCCCGAAAGACAATGCTGTTGAGTTCCGTGATGCTGAGTTGGTGAGCCGGCGGAGTTTCGAGATCGGTGGTTGCCTCTTTGGTGTCGGTGCGGACAGCTGGACTAGAATTTTTCTTGACAGGCGTCATGAGGAAGGGGCAAGTTTTGGAGGCGGCGGAAGGTTCAACGTGGCTGCTTGCTGTGAAAAAGAAGGCCGATCTAACTTCTACTGCTCGGAATGTTAACACAGCCAGAGAACACTAGTTGAGTGTGGCTGTTAGGACCATCTAGAGGTGAATCTGAGGGCACTGCGTCGATACCTACCGTCTACTCCCTCTTCTCCATGAACAGTCGATAGACATACATGGCTCATGACAACTTCGTAAACATAGAGCTGCAAGAACGAGTGAATGCAGGCGTTCTAGAGTCTCTCAAATTTTCGGATCTGAAGGCTGAAAGAACAAGATATCGTGCGATGCTGTTTATCCGGGGTACTCGCGGGGCACGGATCCCGTCTCTGCCCTTCACTCGTACACAACCAACAGTGCCTAGACATCACAGGAACAACAATGGAAGCCCACAAACTGGTAAACAAGTCATCGGAGATACCATCGTGGAGTCCGGTTATCCTCTGAGCCGCCAGCGGGACCGGAAATAGGAGGCCCCCAGTGGCTGCTCGAAGCCAGCGGACTTGATGATTCCAGCGGACCCGCGGAGCTCCGCTGTGTGCGGCGAAGTAGAAAATGTACCTATGTCCGTTGTTATCCTTTTTTCCCCTTCCTGCTTCCTGACTTATAAAACCTTCGTTGTTTCCTCCCTTCTCCTTGTGCTCCTCCTCATTGTCCCGCAGCGTTGAAACTTGGTCCCACTCACGTACATTGCTTTCCAGCCACACAGATTGCTCTTCACCGTTCAACCAAGAGGCAATTACTAATCATCACTCAACCCCAGACACGCTAGTCACTCATCCCACCGAAACTCAATCTACACAACACATGACTATGGCTCAGGCACCAGTACAAGAGGTCACAAACCTCACCGAGTTCGACACAGCGCTCAAGTCATCACACATCGTCGTTCTGGACTTCTACTCAACACAATGCCCACCGTGCACCGTCGTGGCCCCTCTCTACCACGCGCTGGCAGTCAAGTACCCATCCGCCAAGTTCTACCAGATCAACGGCCTCTCTGAGTCCGGCCTTGAGGTCCAGAAGAGCATAGACGTCGTGTGGTGGCCTACCTTCGTCATCTACGTCGATGGCAAGGAGGTGTGGAGAGTCAAGATCCCAAACCCACCACAGCAGTACCCTACTGCCGAGCTCGAGGAGGAATTGAAGAAGGTGTACATATGAGCGCCGAGCACGAGATACCATCAAAAGACACTTGTCTTTTCTAATACTGTGCGCTTGACGAGAGATGATGATCGTTGGAAGACAGATCGGAAGGCACGTACACATCATCAGCGCCCCATTCCTCAGCATCAAGCACAGACTTATCAGCATTCACAGCTCCAATCTAGATCGTTTTCCTACAGCTTTAATACCACATGGACGCCTAAAGGACCTTTTATTTCCTCTTTGTTAATGCCATTCAAGTGACATATGTAGGCTCGTGTATGGGTATTTTGTATTTTGACAGGTTGACAATATGGCCAATGTACCACATTCCCCACTCCCAGCGCGGATGAGGTCCAAACCGGAAGTGATCTCACAACACTGCGAAGGTTCCTGAACACACAAACCAGCGGAGCTTCTGGCACAGCAGTTGGACGGTGAACTTGTAAAGCCCGTCTTTGCCCCTTCTGCGTGGAGAAGATGGGCTACGATTACCGGATTCGGAGGTTTTTGCATGTTTAAATTTCTTTTTTTTCGCGACTTTTCGCCTTCGCCATCGCGAAATTTCTTTTTTGGCCCAACTTCCGGCGGGGCGAAATTGGTGGGCCGGTGGCCGGGGCAGGCCCCAAAACCATCAACTCTCCCAGGAACAGCTCTTCACAAAGGTGGCGATCTGAGGCCAAAAGCAATCCAGGCAGCTGGAGAAGACTCACACACCACAGCATCCCGCTGGTGCTTCCCGATACTGCTATCCTTGTCTGCCTGTCCAGCGAAACAAGCACACCCGCACAACATCAACAACGCACTCCATCGCACCTGTCACGTCCTTCCAGGGAAACGGCGTGAGCACTACTCCAAGTGCCCGAATCTAAACACTACAACCAACCATCACCACCTCCGGGACCACCTCCACTTGACACAAACCTGTGCCTGAAGGCGAGTTCTTTGCCACAGACCTTTACCAATCTCCGAGCCTCTTATCGCTTCCCTGTCGGCGCATCACCAACAACAATCCACAGCAACTAATGTCTTCCACACCGGCCCCTCTGCTCGAGCAGATGAAGCAGCAGCAGCAGCAGCAGCCACTGTTCAACAGCGAGCCCCGCCCAGCGACGATGAGCTCGACCCCACGGCCAACACAGTCACAGTCACAGCAGCCAGCTGGAGGCAAGAAGTCGCACGCCTGTGGACCGTGCCGGAGACTCAAGAGGAAATGTGATCTCCAAATCCCGTGTGGCACGTGCAAGTCAGGGAGAAACACCAGAGTTGACGAGTGTTTGGCGAACCCTGCCCGTCCGCTCAGCAACACACAGGAGCTGATTGCACCAAACTCGAAGTTTGGAAGAGTCCAGCGTAATGGAACAACCAACTCGCCAACGTCATCCACCGAGGACTCTCCAAACGTGGCTAAGAAGCAGAAGAGAACGTCGTCTTTCAGCCAATTCGACTCGAAGAACGATGGGCAGTACGCAACGAGCCCACTCTCTCATACCCAGCCACACGCCTTGGATCATGAGCACCATCACCACCACGTTCCACAGCACCAGCACACCCAGCCTCAGCAGCCACCACAGCCGATCCAGCAACAGGCACAGTCACAGCCACAGGCACAACACGCAATCTCCTCGAGAGTGTACCCTTCCTCGTTGCCAATGATGCCAATGCAGCCTGTGCACTCTGGCTGGGCAGCTGCGAGCCCTGCGCCTCTTCATCAGCAGCCTATCTCGGCCAGCTACTCACAACAACAGGTTGCACACCAGCAACAGCAACACCAGCAGCAGATACAACAACAACAGCCACAGCCACAGCAGCAGCAACAACAACAACATCAACGGCTCTCAAGCTCATACAACTCGCCAAGCACATCAAGTGGGCATGCCTCGAATGCTCCCATCGATATGAGCTACTCGCTCCAACAACAGCTACACACGCAGTACCAGCGTATCCAGATGCTTGAGTCCGAGAATGCCGAGACGAGGATGACAGTTGACAAGCTTCAGAATGAGTTGAAGGCTGCACGCACCATCAACAGAGGCAAGGAGGGCGAGTCAGCTTCCGCTGTTGCTAATGGGAACAAGAACGACTACAAGCTCAAGTTTATCAGATTGCTTCCTTCCAAGATCCAGACCAAGCTGCTTGTTGATTTCTACCTGTTGAATATCGACTACATCTATCATCCGATCCACCACCCTTCGTTTAGGGCCACGTTACAGCAATTCTGGAAAGATGAGAATGATGTCGATATTGGTTGGCTCTCAACGTTATTCATGGTTCTTTGTCTCGCAGCGATCCACCTTCCAAAGGGACTCATCAACATTGATCCAGCTGAGATTGAGAGATCGCACAAGATCTGGTTCGACGCAGCTAAGGAGTGTCATGGGATTGCCGACTCGATGAGACAGACGAGCTCAGAGTTCAACATGTACATCCTGCAGTTCTTCTCGCTGTGCCAGTTGTACTTCTACGCCACGAAGCGTGCGGAGCAGCTCAACCACATCCTATCCAAGGCGATTGAGGACGCACACGCCATGGGACTCCACGAGGATGACAAGGCCAACAATAACTTGCTCGAAGTGGAGATGAAGAGAAGACTGTGGTGGGATATCTGTGGCTGTGACACATTCAGATCGCTCTCGCTCGGAGTCAGGCCCGTGATCAGATCATACACTTCCCAAGTGCCGTTCCCATCAAACTGTAACGACGCTGACATCACACCGGACGAGATCAGACTCTGCTCGATGAACGTTCCTACGGACAACTCGTTCAACATATACCGTGCGGTGATGATGAAGATCATGAACGGTATGTTTGAGAAGCAACACCAGGTGAAGGCGCACAACATGCAGAAGTTGGATGAGATCAACGATGCCACATTCAAGGGTCTCGTGGAGATTGACATGGAGCTCATCCACACCAACAAGTCGTGGTTCTTTGAGCTGGAGAAGGATGGCTCGATTCCATTCGTTGCTGATTCCAAGATCCACTTCCAGCACCACATGCTCCACACGTGTATCTGCATCCACAGATTCAGACTCTACCAGAGCTATCTCCGGGAGGGCATTCCTGTTGCTTGGGAGGTGGCCAGAAGTACAGCAAGAGCACTCTTTCAGGTGTACAGACGTCTCAGGGAGATTTACGATTTGAAGAACCCATTGTTCCTCCCACAGATCCATCAGTCGTTCACGGGATCAGTGGTCCAGAGTATGATGCTTATGCTCAACAAGATGTCACTGAGTGACCAGACTGCACTGTATGCTGACATTGATTTGATGTTGAGTGACTTGGAGATTCTCGGAAGAGACGTGTTCATTTTGAAGCCCGAGGTGTTGAAGGAGAGTTTCAAGGTGCTCAATGTTCTCAAGAAGAACATCAACAAGAACCTGGTTGAACTCGAGAAGGACCAGAAGGACATTGTTTCCAACGTGTTTGGTGGTAAGGACATGACTGAGAGTTATTTGAAGAAGTGCACGGTGTCTTTCATCATTGATGGTGACCAGGAAGATGAAGAGCAGCAGGATGACCAGCCAACGCCATTCGACTTCTCCAACCAGTTGGGTATCATTGTCGACGACACACTCATTGACAAGTCGATCACGAAGTTCAAGGAGCTCTCCCAGATTCCAGCAGAACGCAGAGGCTCAGTCAGACCTCCAAACACGCCTCTCTTTGGTCCACAGAGTGGCCAGTACGCCGTCACGGGGTCCAATGTTCTCCAGCCTGCTCAACAACAACAGCAGGGATACATCAACGGAATGGCCACTGAGGAGGATGATCGCTCGAGACACATGACGCCGTTTGAGGTGAACTTTAACGACATCGACACGTTCTGGAGCGATATGGGACAACAGGGTATGGATGAGCTCAACAACATGTACTACTCTGAGTTCTCAGGTTACAAGCTTGGTTGATAATGCGGGATTCAGACATGATCATTACTCTTTACGATTTGTTATATTAATCTTTGTATGCTAGAAGGGATGTTGTAGAGCCAAAGCTTGAAGCGTCCGCGTGTCAGTGCCCAAAAGGGTATTCTCCGCGGTTGGGATGAAATCCTGTCAAAAGTGGAGAATCGAAATTCCTCTTCACTGCAAAAAATTTTCAACCAAAACGGTACAATCGAAAATATAAAAGACACAAGAGGAAACATGCCAAAATACCTCATCGGAATTGATGTTGGAGGCACAAACACCGACTCAGTGCTTCTCGATCCGACATCCAGCGGCTGCGTTCTCGCCTGGAACAAGCAGCTCACGTCTCCAAATGTATCCAGGGGAATCAAGGACTCCATCGAACAGCTCTTTGATGAGGAAAAGAGCAAGAAAGATGTCCTATCTGTTACAATTGGAACGACACACTTCATCAACGCCATCATTGAGCGTGATAGCGCCAGACTGCAGAAGGTGGCTGTGCTCAGAATCTGCGGCCCTTACTCCAGAGATGTCCCACCATTCTCCAACTTCCCTGCGGACCTGAAGACTCTACTGGAGGGATACGTTGGGTTCCTTGAAGGTGGATACCATGTCGATGGTAATGAAATTGGAGAGCTCGATGAAGATGAGATTAGAGGCAAGGCAAAGGAGATCAAACAAGCCGGACTGACGGCAATCGCCATCTCGGGTGTCTTCTCTCCCGTGTTCCCAGACCAAGAAGAGCGAGTCGCAAGCATCCTCAAAGAAGAGCTTCCTGAGTGCATCATTGTCACATCTCACTCACTCTCAGGCATCGGAATTCTTGAGCGTGAGAACCTCGCCATTCTCAACGCTGCCGTGATGAGATTCGCAAACAACACCATCAACACATTTGCCCACGCAGTCCAGTCCACAGGGATCAACGCCCCAATCCTACTTACCCAGAACGACGGTACAGTGCTCACAATCGCTGAGGCTCTCAATACTCCCATCAAGACGTTCTCATCTGGAACGACGAACTCCATGCGTGGTGCAGCCTTCCTTGTCCAGAACAGCGGGGAACATCTCGACGAAAACATCATCGTTGTTGACGTGGGTGGAACCACCACAGACGTTGGACTACTTTTGAAGAATGGATATCCGAGAAAGACATCTTCCTTCTCCTTCATCGGCGGTGTCAAGACGAGACTGGCCATGCCACAGGTTGAAAGCATTGGTCTCGGCGGAGGCTCCATTGTGCGTGTTCTTGATGGGAAGGTTACAGTTGGGCCTGATTCTGTCGGAAACGACTTTAGCAAGAGTCTTGTGGGGGGAGGTGATGTGCTTACTGCTTCTGATATTGCAGTTTGGAAGGAACTACAGGGAACTGCTGTCGAGAACCCGGTGTATGCCATTGGTGACAAGGAGAGAGTTCGTGGTCATGTCAACCGAGAACTTGTTCCAGATTACTCGAAGACTGTCCTGCATATGTTGGAGAAGGTTGTTGATCGTATGAAAACTTCACCAGAGGACATTCCAGTGCTTCTTGTCGGTGGTGGCTCTTTCATTCTTCCTGATGAGATTAAAGGTGCATCCAAAGTGTGGAGACCTGAATACTTTCAAGTTGCAAACGCTATCGGTGCTGCCATTGGAAAGATCAGTGCTGTGGCCCAATCTTTCGGAAAGTTGGATGACAAGGACAGCATTGTTGAGAAGCTCAAAGCTGAAGCCTCAGAGAAGGCAGAGAAGAATGGTGCGAAGAAGGAGTCCATCTCTGTGGTTGACATCACTTCTGAAGAGCTGCCATATGTCAACATGCACAAGTTCGAAGTTAAGGTGGTTTCCGATGTTGATTATGAAAAGCTGAAAAGTCTCGAGCAAGCATACGAGCCCTCAGCAGCTTTGGACGGCTTTGTGGAGGAGACTATCACGAAGCACGCTCTACGCACCACTGCCGAGGAGGACATTGATGCCGAAACATACAAGCCATCAGTTAAGAACAAGGAGTGGTGCCTCAGTGCTACAGATCTGGAATTCATTAGAATTGGAACATACATCCTTGGATGTGGAGGAGGCGGTGATCCATATCCGCAGTATCTTATTGCACGCAACTTGATTGCTCAAGGACACAAGATCACAGTGGTTGATCCAGAAGATATTGATGACAACAACGACTCCATCTTCGTGGGCTTTGTGGGATCTCCTACTGTTGCTGGTGAACGTATCCAAGGTGCAGAGGTTACCACAGCTTATCGACTTTTGAACCCTGGGAACATTGAGACAGTCGTGTCACTGGAGATTGGTGGAGGAAATGGATTCCAAGGTCTGCTCCTTGGAGCACAACTTAGCAAGAAGGTGATTGATTGTGACCTGATGGGAAGAGCATATCCGATGATCTGGCAAATCACACCAAACGTACTGAGTGACAGGCCATGCTTCTCTCCATGTGCATTCAGTGACGGCAACGGTAACGACGTCTTTGTTAAGAGAACCAAGAACAACAAGGCAGCAGAGAGCTTGATCAGAGCTGCGCTATCAGAGCTGGGCATCTATGTTGGTCTTGTTTCAGCAGTGGATAACATCCAGTCCATGGTCATCAAGAACAGCGTCTCACTGGCCTGGAGAATTGGCCGTGCAGTCGCCATTGCAAAGCAGAAGTCCAGCATATCCAATGTGGCAGAGTATATCATTGATTCAGTGAAGCCGACATCGGCCAAGAAGATTTTCGAAGGAAAGATCGTTGGTGTTGAGAAGAAGCTTCACAAGGGCTATGTCTTTGGAGAAGTCGTCATTGAATCTTCATCACAGACGATGAGGATTCCCTTCCAGAACGAGAACTTGCTTGCGAGAGTTGATGACAAGGTTGTGGCTTCTGTCCCTGACCTGATCTGTGTGCTCGACTCTGAGACTGGTGAAGCTATCGGTACACCAGACTACAAATATGGCCTTGTTGTCACTGTTCTCGGCATTGCGCCATCCGATCACTGGACTTCAGAGAAGGGACTTGAAGTTGGCGGACCAGCAGCATTTGGGTTTGATGATGTTGTTTATGAGAGTGTTGGAACTTATGCTAAGACCGTGGGAGTCATTGAGGAGTACGGAGCCTGATAACTGCTGCTGCCTCTTGGATTGTTATGTTTGTGTATTTGAACTGATCACTATTGAGCAGCTTCAATCATGTGTTAATAATCTTCGGTGGGTGTATAATAAATAATGAAATAAATAGGAAATAAATAGGGCACCAGTGATGCTAATAAATAGGTGTTGATACCAACAATATATAGACAAGCATGCCGAGCAGCTGTAGCCATGAAACATCAGCGGTCAACCTCACCAAACACAAGATCCATTGTACCAATGATAGCGACAGCATCAGCAATCAAGTGACCTCTGGCAATGTGGTCGAAGGCACCCAAGTGTGCAAAGCCTGGTGCACGGATCTTGCACTTGTATGGTCTCTCAGAACCATCACTCACAACGTAGGTTCCCATCTCGCCCTTTGGTGCCTCAATAGGAACGTAGGTCTCACCCTGTGGAACGGCATATCCCTTTGTGAAGAGCAAGAAGTGGTGGATAAGTGCCTCCATGTCCTCCTTCATGAGTGATCTTGGTGGTGGTGAGATCTTGTAGTCCTCGACCTTGACTGGGCCTGCTGGCATGGCATTGCAGCACTGCTCAATGATTCTCAAAGACTGTCTGAATTCAGCCATACGAACAAGATAACGGTCGTAGCAGTCACCATTAACACCAACTGGGACGTCGAAGTCAACAAGGTCGTACGCGTCATATGGCTGGGACTTGCGGATGTCGAAGGGGATACCTGACCCTCTCAACATGACACCAGTGCAACCATAATTCATGGCCTCCTCCGCAGTGATAGTTCCAACGCCAATAGTTCTCTGCTTCCAGATTCTGTTGTCAGTGAGCAACTCCTCAGTCTCATCGATACGGTCACCGAACTGTGTAGCCCACATGTAGATATCATCGAGCAAGCCTGGTGGGAGATCTTGAGAGACACCACCTGGTCTGATGTAGGCAGCATGGAAACGGGCACCTGAAACTCTTTCATAGAACTCCATAAGCTTCTCACGCTCCTCGAAACCCCACAAGAACGGAGTCAAAGCACCAACATCCATAGCATGGGAGAGGACGGACATCAAGTGGTTCAAGACACGAGTGATCTCTCCAAACATGGTTCTGATGTATTTGGCTCTGATTGGAACCTCTACATTCAGAAGGTTCTCGACGGCAAGAGAGAAGGAGAGCTCATTGGTCATCATGGAGACATAATCCAATCTGTCAAAGTATGGCAAGGCCTGTAGGTAGGTCTTACTCTCAATAAGCTTCTCTGTGCCTCTGTGCAACAGGCCAACGTGGGGGTCAGCTCTGATAATTTCTTCTCCGTGAAGTTCCAAGATCAATCTCAACACACCGTGAGCTGCTGGGTGCTGAGGGCCAAAGTTCACGGTGAAGTGACGAATTTTGGAGTCGTCAGCCTTTGCACGATCCATCTCCGCACGCATGTCCTCGTCGTACAACTCAAGATCCTCAATCAAAGTGGTAGGTCTGTATGTTCCGAGAGGATTGTCAATCTTGTCCGTTGCAATGTTGAAAGTACGAGGCTCTGGCTTCTTGGGTTCGTAAGCATCCAGCTCGCTCACTCTCAGTGGTGGGAGGGAGCTGAATGCCCTTGTCATCCTGGCGACCTTGAGAGGTCTGGTGACCCTGAGCAAGCGCAACATTCTGGGTCAAAGACGACAGCAATAAAAGACTGATGGAGTAGTTGAATCGGGCTGGAATCCCTTCAACACTTGCGCTGATTGTTGTTGTTTGTAGTTGTTTGGCGTCTTGTGGGGCCATGGGATTTGATTTTGCCCGCTTCTCATTCGGCAGCCGGATCCCCCGCACAAAGGTCGGAATTCGAATTACGAGGGCAAATTGGTAGAGACACTTTTTGATATTTGTCTTTTAAAGCACTAGCCTCTGGATTGGAATTACACCACTCTTGAATATCAGTAACAGAATGTTCCTTTATTTTTATGTTCATACCTTCTCATCAGCGTATGGGTCGAACTCAAACGAGTCGGAGGTCACGTCCAAGTCGTCCAAGTCATCATCCAGCAACTTCTCCATGTACATACTTGGAGGTCTGCTTGGTTTACGCTTGTACTCCTTCGGCGAGTAGTTCCCAGTTGCAGTTGTTGGTGATTCAATTGGACTGTCATAATTGGAGAGGTATCCACCGTTATCGAGGTTGCCCAAGGCCAGCATCTCCGTTGGCGAGATGAAGAGAGAAGTTCTGGATGCTCGTGTAACGGCAGATCTGTAAGATCTTCCCTGAGCTTGTGATACCAAGTTGTCCATGGATGCATTCGACCCCAGAACGTTCAAAGTGCTCTGAGAAGAGATGGAGTAGATGGAATGGGCGAAGGTCTGTTTCATCGAAGCTTCCTTAAAGATGGATGGGTCATAGTTGTAATCACTTGGTGGCAACTTCGAGGTATCAGATGTCTTCTTTGCTGCTCTATATGACGAGCACCACCAGAAGAATCTTGCAACTATCAAACTGAAAAGCAGCGAACCCAAAATGGCTCCGATGATGATGAATGTCAACCCTGTTGGGAGGGTTTCGTGCATAACGTATGGGTTATAGCCAGTTGGAACAACAGCAGAGAAGGTGACATTGTAGGAAGATGACTCAAATGTAGATGATGATGATGATGAAGTTGCTGTGATTGTTGGCATGGAGTCATCATTGCTCGAGGCTGACGATGTGATTGTTGACTCTGTGCTTGATGAAGCATCCGTGGATGTTGTGGCGCTAGATGAAACTGTCGAGCTCACAGTGCTTTGAGTGGATGATTCCAATGCAGAAGAGGCGGTTGAATGTCTTGTAGTAGAAGAATCAGTGGAAGACTGTGTCGATGCTGTTGTTGCTGATGATGTCCCCGTTGTTGTGGCACTTGAGCTCTCCAAGGTCGTGGTAGACCCAGTTGTCGACGACGTCGATGTGGATGATGTGCTCGTCGCCGTAGTTGTTGCTGACGACGAACCAGCAGCCATTGCAGCACGTATTAGCAGCACTGCTAGCGATGTGTATGTTGTGAACTTCATGTGTACTTTTCGTGGTGTCGGTGTTTTGGGGAGTAGGAAAGAATGACTGGAAGCTGGGAGAGTAAGCGAGTGTGTGGGCTTCTGGAAACAAGACAACTAACACCTGGAAGATGGAGACCGTGTGAAAAGAGTGAATACGGGTGAGTGGATGGCCTTTGGTGTCGTGGAGTACGCAAGTAGATGGAGGAAGTGGGACAAATTTCTTCGGCGGCAGCTCCTATTGTATTTAAACGTCCCTTTGAGGACCCTCAAAGCGATAGTGTTTTGCTTCCGGATGCATTAGGGATCAGAAACGGGCAGCCAGAATGCCAATCATTGGCCGTAACGGTGTTGTTGCTAAGCCAAAGGTGGAAGGGGTGTTTACATTCGACGCGTCATCCTGCGCGGTCTTACGCGTTACGCGTCACCGCGTTCATCTACGAGAAACACGGGCTCACGAAAGGGCATCTCAGCTGATTCTGGCTACAATTAGGTTTGAATTATGTTCATCATTCACTCATTTAAACAGTTTATGTCATGCTATCAAATGCATTCATCTAGCTCTAGAATCTCCAGTTCTCATCAACAGACTCAATAGCCCATTTGAACTTCTCTCTAAGTGTCTTTGTAAAGATCTTCTCGATAGGAACATCCCACTTCTTGCAGAACACCACGGAGAGTCTTGGATCAATATAGTTGATCTTCGATGTACTGAGAGCAACCTGCGAGTTGTCCTCCTTGTCCTTCATCTGCAGTGTCGTGTTTGTGATTCTCTGCTCGAGCTTCTCAATCTGCTGTTCAAGTTTCTCGACAGAAGTTGAAGATGGCACCTCTGGTTTACCAGACTTGAGCTCTTTAGCATACTCCTTCTCCAACTCATCAACTTTGGACAGCCATTCCTTCAACTGGGACTCTGGAAGTGGGTCCTCCTTGTTCTCCTGTCTCTTCTCGTTGTCTCTCTTGAACTTCTTCTCAAACTTCTCACGTTCACGAGCAATGACTGTCTTGTGGATCGTTGCCTCATCTTCCTTAGCAAGGTCATCAAGCTCCTCAAAGAACTCTGGACGCTTCTTCTTTTGTGACTTGTCAAGAATCAATATCATTTTTTTGTAACGGATCTTCTGCCACAGCATCTCCTTGAGCTTGTCACCAATCTTCTGCATGGACACCTCATGGCCCTTGGATACAGAACGTTGATGGTTACACAAGATGGCAACTGTTCTGTTGGCAGCGTTGTACTTGACCACCTTCTCATTTGGCGTACCCTCGTTTGGAATGAGATCCAACTGGTCCTGCATGGTCTTAGAGGCGTTGTAGGTACGGAACACCTTAGCAGTCAAGCCTGGCATGTACGTCTGAAAGTGCTTGTTCAAAACAGATGGGTCGATTCTGTCGAACAGATCATCACCAGGTCCTTTTGGTGCCTTCTTGAACAACTTGAGGTTCTTGAACACTTGCTGGTCAACCTCGACCTCTTGGTAGAATCTGATGGAGTCCTTACCCAAGAAATCAAAGATCACAGTGTTCGGAGGTCTCAGACTGATGTGCTCGTATCTCAAGGAACAACAACCGACAGTATCAGCTTCATCATCGGACTTCTCACCACCCGCTCTGAGAGCAAACACATCAATGAGGTAAGTGGCAGTAGCGATCTGTCTCTGCAGCATCACATTACTCTTGAGCATAGCTCTGTAGTCCTTTCTGATTTTCTCAATGTGGTTCTTCAGCTCTCTGGCCTTCTCAAACTTTTTGTAATCACTCATACCCTTCAAAGAAGAGTTAGCAGCAAATCTGACGTACTTGACAGAGTTGGAGATGTTCTCTCTCCACATCGCAAGCCACGAGACAGTGTTGTCGTGTCTGATCTCGCCCCACTTGTGACCTGCCGGAGGCTCTGGAACCTTGGCCTCCTTGCCCAAGTTGAGAATGACATCTTCTGGGTTGACACGCCTCTTGAGCTTACCGGTCTTTGGATGGGCTCCACGGCCTCTGAACAACCCTGGAGGTTCAATTCTGAAGTTACCAACCTGCTCTTTTCTTCCGTTGAGCAGACAAGTCTTGTATGGCTCCTCGAACTCATCCTTTTCCTTCTTGATCTGCTTCTTCTCGGCGGCAGTCAAGGTTTTCTTCTCCAATCTCTTGCTCTCGTAGTAGTTGAACATCTGTCTGAAATCACACTTTGAGAACTCTGTGATATCGACTCCACAGCCACCACACTCATCAATGACTTTCTTGAAGTCATGAAAGAAGTTGTTCTGGAAGGTTGGGTTCTGGGCATGGTCAGTCTCAAGCATGGCCCCGAAGAAACCGGCAACTTCTTCAGCGGCAAGTGGAAGATCAACAGGCTTGCCATCGTAGACAAACTTGACGTGAGAAGGAAGAGGCTCATACTCTGGCGGAAAGATCACACCAGCATGCTCCAAAGTCTCCCACTTGATAGAATCGTCATCAAGTTGGTTCTCCCACCACTTGTATCCCACGCCATCATCTTCCTCGTCGTCTTTTGCTGGTGTCTCTTCTTTCGGCGTCTCATCCTTCTTGGACTTCTTGGAAGAAGAACCGCTCGTGGATTCCTTTGGAATCTTTTTTGGGGATGAGTTGGACTCCTTCTTCGGCTTCTTGGCCTTCTTCTCTGGTGAAGATGGCTCGGCTTTACGCTTCACGGATTTCTTCTTCTTCTCTTTCTTTTGTTTTGAGAGAGGGGCCTCGTCTGAATCGTCACCGACAGATGTGTCATCTGTAGCCTTCGAACCCTGCGAGAGGTGTCCCAGAGGAACATCATCGTCACTGTCTTCGGGTTTCACCTTTGTCGCTGAACGTGCGGAGTTAGTATTCCTGTCTCATTTGGTGGGGAGGGTTCACTGACCAAGGTATTGGAGCAAGCAACCCTGCCGCAGTGATGGCTGGTCGTGCGAACGCAAGAAAAAAGGTGGGATACATACGCTTTGTTCTCTTAGCGAGGACAACATCGTCTTCGGAGTCACTCATGGCGTCTTGGGGAAGCTGGCTGTTGATTTGAGCGTGGCGTCTGCGCGTTGTTGTGTTGTTCTGACGCGGTCGATGGGGGAGTGAAATAATACGCTCTCTAGGTGGTGTCTTTGGTGATTTGAGTTGGGCGGGTAATCTCAGTTCAGTTTCCAGTACACTTGTATCACGACTGGGGAGCTCTCTCGGCGTGATAGAGAGTACGAAGGGTGATTCAAGCAACAAGGGTAAGACTAGGGAAAGCACCAACACGAATTTTTAGTTCACCGAAGCGCGATGGGTGTTGCTCGAACCAGTTTCGCGGAGGTCGGAGGTCACGTGCAAAGCGGCCAAAGCCTCAGCGCTCGTAACCATGCCGCATTCGGAGGTGGTGAATTTTTAAATTTTGAAACGCCGAGGGCTCGGGCTATTTTTAGAACGCCGGCAGAGGCGGCGAAGCTTTCGCGGTCTTCTTTGTGAGCGCGATGGGCTATCTATCTCAGCTTGGGCATGGGCAACATGAGATGAGGAGATAGAGTTAAGGGATCATCAGGGGGCGAAGAAGATACCATATTTAGTGGTTCTCATCTTCTCGAAAGCTTGGACGAGCTTCTAGTCGTCAAGACAGCGCTCACCACGTGTTCATGGGCCGGACGGCAGCGGCCTCAAAGCGGAAGCACAGCCTTCCATGACCCTCAAGGATTCGACCTGTCAACGGTATCAACCTATCAACCACGATCGATAACATGAAGCCTGAGAGCAAAAGCTAAGAGTTGGGGAGCTACAGAGTGTTGTAGAAAAAGTATTAAAAAGCCTTCCGTTATATTAGGGAAAGAAACACCGTGAACCAAAGAAATGAAACCAAAAACAAGATGAATAGCAACAGAATGTTTGTATTAAGACAACATCAGCGCCCTTGCCTCAAAGGATGGAGGGCAGCAGCATGTGTGGTATGGTCTGTTTGTTTTCAGGAGTGTTCAATCAACTTAGAAAAGGAAAGCAACACCAGCGGCGACGGCAGCACCGAAGACACCAGCACCAACAGCGTTGGAGGCAGCGGCACCAGTGGAGACAGAGGAGGTGTCGTTGGAGGCGTTGGAGGTGTTGTTAGCGGCCTGGACGGCGGCAACGGAAGCGAGAGCAGCGACAACGGTCTTGAAGTTCATTGTGTATAGTTCTATGAGTGGAGAGCAAGAGACGGGTTGTGGTGAAGGAGAGAAAGTGGGAGGCGGCGGCCTTTTATATCGCTTCCCGCCACAGCCTCAACGCGTATCTGGAATTTTCTCCTGCGAAAATTTTTTTGCGCCGGAACGCTCGAAATGGATGCGCGTGCCGCAGAAAGGGCAACTGACTTTCCCGATTGGTACGAAGGTATGTGCTCCAGGACGTGTTCTGGGACTGGCTGGTCTGGCACGATAACGCGCTGGCTGTGGAGCCCCCAGAGAGCTGCTGGCACCAGTTGAAGCCATGGTTTGGGATTCTCTAGAGAGTAGTTTGTCTAGCAAATACCATATCAATGTTCTCCAGCAGCTAATCTCCGGTGTGAGAACTTTTCGTGAGGAGCTCGCTCGATTTGATCCCCGTGTCGGCCCATTCTCTCCGGTGATGCTCTTCCTTGAAAGCCGCCTCTTCTCTCGGCACGTGAAGCTAGAATTGAGCAGTTTCGGGCTTAGAAAAAAGACGAAAATCCAGATCTTGTATAAACTGTCTATAGAGAACCTCTATAGCAGATAATTGGGTTCCCACCTCACGGCAAAGCGGAGTAGTGGGCCGTTCAAACCCAATCTCTGGCTCACCAAAAGACCCCGTCTCCTGACAATGGAATGACTCTCAGACTCTCAGACCCTCCAGACCTATCGCGTCCAAAGCTCCTGCCAAAGCAGCCCCCTTTCACGCCCACGAGGACCTCGCGGCGTTCTAGACTCTTCTATCAAATCCCGATTCGGAAAGAAAATGGCATGCAGCTCCGGCCACGACGCTCGTTTCTTTTGCGCGACAGCCTTTCTGGAGGACATGCTTCCACAGCGCTCTGATAGGGGCCCTGTCCTTCGATACGAATTCCCTGTCAGACATCTTTAGCGAGCCAAACAATACAGCTCCGAACAAGGGCTCTCTGGTTTGAGGCCTACGCTCTGCTACAATTGTGCGAACTGCTGCTCGTCGGTGTTTCGCCACAAAACATGGGCCGGGGGCCCTCGTCGCGTAAAAAATCACCAGGCCGCCTCCTTGGTTTTTCCAGCGAAGAAGATACAGGGACACCGTCTGCAGCCGAGATGAGCAATGTTGCTTTTGTAGCGAGAGTCATCTTGCTGCTGCTCTCGTCTCTTTACTCTTCACCCAGCCCCGTCGTTTTGTCCTTGTTATACCGAGAGAGACGAGCACGATGTGATATCTGACGTGATTGTTGCTGTCTGCCAACGTCATCACCTCTTTGTCCTTGAAGTTTAGCGGGCAACCATAGCAGCCGTGGCGCGCCTTCCTGACTACACTCATCTTTGGGCCTGTTACCAAAGGAAACGCCAATGGCTTGAGACAAACGTAGACATGAGCTCTATATGGCTCCCAAATGCCATGCTCTAGGGGTCTGGAGCTCTGAAGAGCCATGGGGCTTCCGTGGAATCGTGGAATGTGATTCATCGCAGGCCAGCATCTCCCTGGAATGGTCTCGAGCCAGATGGCTTGTGGGTGGCTGCCTAGGAAAACGTCCAGCCTGTCTATCCTATTTGTAGAATCTAGGTCTGTCTTTGAAACAGCCTCTTGTTCCACCCGTGACAAGACAACTCTGGCCATCTGGTCCATGGCTAACCAGATATCGCCTCTTATCGAGCTCCATGGTACAACAATACGCATCATATGAGGCCAGAGAAAGCGCCAGTCTCATAGGCAGACGACGGGCCCAAGATGGACAGGTTAACCAAGCAGGACTTAGTGAATCTTGTGTTACTAACCCAAGATTCCCTTTCAGCGACACAGACACTACGAAACCAATCCCAGAGTTGTGGCCAGATTGGTAAACAAAGGTGTGTATGAACCAGACGTTCCTGGATCGGGCATATGTCGGCGTTCCAATTTTGGAAGAACACCCAAATCCGCAGGAGCCTGTCAGGACCCTGACGCTAGCCTTTCCAGCCCCTGAGAAGCACCCGAGATAGCACTAGATTGTTGAATTTTGCTCCTGAATTGATACTTTTCAATCTCGGTTCATGGCTGACCGAGTTCTGTTGCCACTCACAAGCTCTGGAAACACCATACCCCACGCGCTTGGCTGACGCGTTGAGGGCGCGACGAACTGGCAAACGCGTCGACGCGTATGGGGCAGGCCACAGGGGCCCCTTTAGAACTGACGCGTACGCGCTGAGTGATAAGCTAGAGACTCGGAAACGTGGGCATAGTCCTCAATTATTCTGATAGCGATAAGCTCTAGAACGTGACTCCTCTTTTGCTACATTTTGCCAGTTTGTGGGAACACTTTGGGGCCTTCCATAAGATCTCAGGACACCAATCCGCCCTTATTACCTTCAAAATGGCTTGCAACGATAGATTGTGACATCCAGCCTCATTAATACAATATCTTTGAGGTAGTTCTTCACACCGATTGAAGTTCACTGCTGTTTGTCGCCAGTAAATCCGCTAAAAAGGTCAAAATTTGAGCGAAACGATGTCCGCCATCGTCAGAAGAGCACCAAAAAATTCATCAAAAAAATCGGTTCTATAGTGTAGTGGTCATCACCTTCGGTTCTGATCCGAATAACCCCGGTTCGAATCCGGGTAGGACCTGTTTTTTTTTCAGCTCCAAGCTCCTCATCTGCCAACACTTCCGTGTCAATAAGTGGTCACGTGACGATGGCCTTCTCCGGCTTGTTGGCAGCAACTTTAGCGGCTGCTGCTTCCTCTTCTCTTTGCCACCCCCTACCCATCATTACGTCTACCCACAAACACTCTTCACTATTCACCATGCACGCTAAAGATTGGTTCTTGGTCTTCATCGCCTTCTTCCTCCCTCCTGTCCCTGTCTTTGTCAAGAAGGGCTTCTTCAGTGCTGATTGTGAGTATCTTGCCAACTGGGGTCTTAGATGAATCAGATCTGTGAAGCCCCGATTGCCCTCTCCGTGGTGTAGTGGTCTAGGTACCACTTACTAATGAGTACATATTCGTGGGGTGAATCGTGATCCCCTTCATGGTCCATGGGTTCTCGCATTCTGCAGATGGGACGAATACTAACTAGCACCTCAGTCTTGATCAACATTTTGCTCTGTCTTCTTGGATTCCTTCCAGGTCTCTTCCACGCTCTTTACATCATTTCCCAGAACCCAATCAGCGACTCAGGATTCTCGCGCGTTTCAGGAGGGAACTATGGCTCTATCTAAGAAGTGCTTTCACTCGTCCTGAGGTTCCACCTTGTGATCTCAGCAAACCCCACGTGTTGTTCCCGCACAACCTTCACACTTGTGGGAAGGCACTACTGTGCAGACTCAGCATTTTTCTATTAATTGATGATATCTATGACTTGAAAAGGCCTCAGTTGTGTGCTCATGACTTGGGTCAGTTGGCCTCGCAGGTGTTGCGCTCGTAGTCGCTCGTCCGTGGTGCTCATGTGCTCACTCCGCACATGCCATCGGAATTGCACCTGCTGGTGGATCGAGCCACAACAACGGATGAACATTTGGATTCTACTGTGATCAGACTGTTTCTCGACTACTACCTGGTCTCATAAGGTGAGGGCATCGTTCCTGTTTTGTGCGGAGGCGAGTAGCAGGTGCCCTCATGGGTAGGCCTGTCGGCCTGTCACACTGTCAGACAAAGGTCTGCATATGCACCCCGCAACTCATGGAGAGGAATGACGACGGTGAGCTGAATCCAGCTCATGGATGAATCTTTATCTCTGACGATTTCAATTGTAATATCTGTGCAGATTATCTTACAACTACTCTCCGCACCAAGGTCTTTATGTGTGAGAGGGTGGATTTGGGATCATCTGTGGACCGGCTGGCCTCAAAGCTACAAATCTGACATCTGAAGAGGTTTGTTGGATTCAAGCGGGAAATAATTCTTGTTTCCATGATCGTGGTTACATGTTACTTGAGCTCCCATCCGTTGTTTCGTAGTGTTCTGATCATGAAGAGATCAAGAAACAATGGCCCGTCCATCTCATATGAACCAGGTCTTTAAAGCGAACAGAGATACGGAGGTCATCTGACAGAACGTCAGGCCGCCCAAGCTATCCTGGACCCAGTTCGAGATAGTCAGTGTAAGGTGAGTGAAGGCGCCACAAGTCCCACTAAAGGCGAATCAAGTGCTGATGCAAAACGCAAGAGCGATAGACTCTGGAGAATCTCATGGTGTGTGGGGAACATCCCAAGCACAGCTTCACTCGGGAGGTACAAATGCTCAATCTTCGCATAAAGACACATCAAAACGACGTATTGTGCCCATGGTCAGAAGACCAAGACATAGCCGATTGACTTAAGACATGCGGTGGTGGGAGAGTAAGTGTCCAATGTGAAGTTGTCATCTAAAGGAGGAGATGTACGAGTGTGCGTTCCGTGAGGTACTGATGAAGTAGCTACAGTTCATGACATGTGTAGAACAACGTGCATTAAACTGAGTAACTCCACAGGAAACTTCTCTTTATTTGTTTGGTTTTGGTCAGGTCAAAGAGAGTTGTAGAGAAGTCTCAAAGACACCAAATTTTTGTTCGAAGCTTCGAAGTTCGCGGTATGGCAGAGAGCGCAAGATCAAAAAGGTTCAGGGCAGGCTAGAGAAGAGGTCTTCACGATTTACTCACTCACAAAGAATTCTAACACCTTCAAACTGCTGCAGGATAGCTCATCGATATATAGGATGGTGACCGCGGAACATCTTCTATGTTCGACCACAACGTCGAGCTCGACATGGGTCTACAAGCTCTAGCTATCAAGTTTTCGCAAAATTGCGAAAATGTGAGCTCAATGAGGAAGTTGCGAAAACTCTCGAACATTCTTTTTCGCCAAAAGATAGGGGCGAAGAAGTGGAACGACAGGGTGGCAAACATTCCCGACACGTCGACGAAAACAGCCAATTTGAGCGCCTTTGTGAGCTTCACTGGAGCCTAGAATCAATCAGCAGAGAGTTTAGATAATGAACAATAATATTCCAAAATCTTGACCCTCCTTCTCCTACAAAGGTTTTGAGTAAAACGCCAGTGAAGTTGAGACACGTTGCTTGCCCCTTTTCGCCACCGCCCAGCGCCAGGCCTCGCCCCGGCAACGGCTGCTGCCCCAACCAGGCCTTGCAAGGGTTACCCGCCGCCGTTGTCGTGGTTTTCGCGGCCTCTAGACCAATCACAGGCCAGGACGGCGCGGGCTCCTGCAGCTGGCAAAAAAATCGCGCCCTCCTACAAAAAGTTTCGCCCGCCCAGTTTTTCTTCTCACCTCCCCGTCGTCGAAGCCGAATTCCGCGCCCGCGCAACCAGCAAGCACCCGGCAACGAGAAATCAACGCCCGTGCACCACCGCCTCCCAGCGCTCAAAACTCCCGCAAACAAGCTCTCGCGCACCTGCCACCACAGCGCCAGACCCAGAGAAGCATCCGTGTCCAGAGCCGGTTCTCCCAGCACTCTTTGCCCTCTGTTTGCCCACCGCTGACGCCTTCACTGCGCTGCTCAGCTGCCACCGTGTCCTTTCGCGTTTTCGCCACTTGCGCAAATTCGCGACACGCACGTGATCCACACGTGACACTTCCCCTCACACACACATCCGCCATGGCTTCCCCATTGCCCCTTTCGCACTCGAAGCCTAGCGCCATCAAGCGTTCGAAGTCCTTTGGTGTCAACTCGCCATCAGTGTCCTTCGCGACCAACAAGCGTGTTTGTCTTGCTCCGTCATGGACGAGACGCAACTCTGCCACCGTTGCTGCGCTCTACACGTCCTCTTCATCTGAGGAGGATGAGTGCTCCCAGGACGAGATCTCTTACTTGAACAACCAAAGACGTGCAAGAAAGAGAGCCAGCTCTATCAGAAAGCAGTCGATCTCATTCATCGACAACAAGCTCAGCCATGCGATCTCGCAGTACAGTGATGATGATGAAGAGCAGGAGGAGGAGATTGAATCCAAGAAGGAGGAGCAGAAGGAGACAGAGGCACCATTGCTTTCCTCTCCTGTACAGAAGACTTCCATTGAGAGAGAGTTCGACACACTCTCTCGTCGTGACTCCCAAGTGAGTGGTTTCTCAAGTGACTCAAGATCCACAATCAAGAAAACTCCGGTTGAATGTGACAGAGTTGCAAGAAACCGTTGCTTCGAGTACTTGGTTTCTGCCATTGATGAGGCATGGGCTCGCTACTGCGATGCCACATCCTTTGCTGAGGATGAAGTCTACAACAACTCTGTGGACTACATGCCGAACACTCCAGCTTCCATTGGTCTTTCTGAGAACGAGGATGACGATGATGACGATGATGTTGAGGAAGGATACAAGTCTTCTGCCACCAACCTGACTGAGTACGATAGTGAGCTCGAGGGCAAGAAGGTGAGTGGCCAACCAAGCTCTGTGAGACTTCAACAGTTGAAAGACCGTCTGCTCAAGGCCAAGTACTACCTCCAGGACTACTTGGAAGGTGTTGATGCTGAAGAAGCTATGGACTTCTGGAAAAGATGGGACTTGGTTAAGTACGCCACCATCGAGCTCGTCGAGGATGATGACGATGATGAAGTCATTGAATCAACCATTGATGACTTGGAGAAGGGCCGCCTCTACGGCTGCTACTGATGAAATTTTCACACACTGATATCCCAAGATACTGATGTTTCTGAACTCAGTTGTCTTAACTGTACATTAAAACTTTTGCTATGTTGGTTCCGTTTTTACTGGTTTATGGGTGTTTTACAAGGGTTACGTTATGAATTTGATTTTTGCATTGAATACGGTGATGGAAGAGCCATCAATTTGGGGTTACAGTATATAGTTTGTGCATGCACTAGTACATAATCATACACATTAGTATACTAAAGTTCTGATACAGACGTAGCTGTTTTGTTCCTGATCTCATGACAGGTAGCGGACCTTGTGGAATATGAGGCTTGCTCGATGGACTGCGTACAATCTCACTGTCATTGTTCTGAACAAATTAATGTTCTGTTGTAGACATGAAGATGAGAGAAGATCCTTAGCCGTTTGCTCCTTCTGATACAATCTTTCTTGTACCAACGGGTTCAAATCTTTGAGCCGAGTCAACAACGATGCACTAGGACGGACACTGTGGATCAGTTGAGAGTTTCCTTGACGGAGCTTCTGAGAGTACTCTGTGTAACATTGCCAGAGGTAATCGAAGATCAGCACCAATACGTTATCTCCTGAGTCATCACATAATAGATCCACGACATAACCGGAGTTAGCCATGGCCAAATCCATAAACATCCACATGAACTGCTCGTTCGCAAGAATGCCGTTGCTGAAAAATCCATAGAGTTCCACACAGAAGATGGACCCGAGAACGGTCCTTGGGTTGAACTGAAGGAGTTCTTTGGGATCTGAGAACATAAAGAATTGATCTTTCACTTTCTTGAGCGAAACATCCAAACTTGTAAGGAGCAAGTTGACAATCTCAGGTTCGACTGAAGCAAGCGCCTTAGATCTGGAGGCCAATTGCCACGCCCTCTCCGGACTGGGTTGAAGACCCTGTTCTGGGACTTGGAATAGGATGGACTTGAGAAGTTCCGGAGAGTTTGCTCTGGAGAGGATGCTCAAGAACTTGAATGTGGGTATCACAGCATACGAATCCCGAGGGTCAAGCAAAGCGGTAACATAGAGGTCCACGACATAGTATGCTTCTTGATCGGGATCGAAGTATCTTTCAAGGAGGAACTTGATAATGAGTAAAGATGTACATCTGTTGGAGTCTTCAGGAAGCACGAGGCGTTCAAGGGTGTAAGTGAACAAAACAAACACGTTGTTCTGATAAGGGGACTCTGTGGAAATGCATTCAAGCACTGCTCTCATGAACCTTGAGTGAAAGCCGTTCAAGAAAGCTATCTTGATGGTGTCATGACTGGAATAGGCAAGAATGTTAACAAAGAACTTCATGAAGTCATCAAACTCTCCAAACCCTGGATTTGAGAGTGACAAATCCTCTATGGAAACCCCTGCTTTCGACAAGACAGTATCTGTGTAGCATATCTGATTGAAGGTTGCAAGCAACCCTGACAGGACAAGATTTGGGAAGTCACTCTCTAACACCCACTGTTCCAAGTTATTCGAAAAGCAAGAAATCAAGATGATGTGAAGGAGCGTGTCCTTAGCTGCTTTTGAGACTGTATCGTCCAAGAACAAGAAGTCACGGGTCAACTCATAGATTGGAAAACAGTTCAGTTGAAGTTTCTTCTGGCTAACCAAGTACATGATGTCCGGATCCCTCAATGCATTCGTGAACCAATAGTCAACCAACTCAGTCAACGTCAAGTAGTACTGCGTCAACCGAAGGACAAAGGATGAGATCTGACAAATCTTCTCCTTGGCCAATCTGTTAAACCTGTAACAACTGATGAGAAATACACCCATAATCTTACTGGTTCTTTGGATAACAGCTTCAAACTCTGGGGAGTAATCATCGTAGCGCTTGGTGATCTCCGACAACAAAAGATCGAAGATACCGATGAAGTCGGCCGTAGCGACAGATGGGACATTGGAGATATCAACGCGTGCAAGGAGTAGAAGGACGTCATGTTCAAAGAGTGCAAAGACTTTGGATTCATCTTTCACCAAATGTTTGTAGATGTCATGGATGATAGTGCGGAATGGAGAACTTAGGGTGGTATTGTTGGTGTGTGTCTTCATGGGTTAGTTTTCTGGCACAGGAGTGGTGAAGAATGATGCACGGGTCTCGGGGCATACATGGCGGAAGTAATTGATCAACTGGGATTGCAACTCCAGCAAGTGAGCCTCAAAGTTGCCGATGCGGCCCGCTGTATGGGATGTGGGGGTGGTGACCGTAACTGTGGTGGCCTTGTCCTTGAGAGACCGGTATTTCTCCTTGATCAGAGCGGAGTTGGGCCATATGCTGTAATTGAGGGGCCCTTCACCTCCCATTGCTCACAAGATGTCAACCTCTATCTGAAACCTGGTCAGATGGCCTAATACTTCTCCAGTGGGCAGATATCAAGCCGTTCAGCTGCGATAAAAGCGTTGGCTCCGACAGTTTTGTGGCGGAGAAGTCTGCAAAACAATGAAGCTCAAACACATCCACACACCACTTTCGCGACTTCGCGAATCCGCGATTCGCGCATCTCCGCGCCTCCAACGCGTCCTGTGTCCTGTGACATGAAACAAAGAGAGTGTTTCGCCTAACGGAGTCTCTGTGTATTTCCGGGAATTTGTAAACAAAGACTGTTTTGTTTCACTTACTAGGATCGTGTGTGACCCACCTGATACATACTTCTGACAACTTCAACACTCCCAACACGCTTCTATAAAAGACAGCACGGATCTCTAGAGTCTACCCCTTGACGACTCCACACACTCTCCCTCTCTTGATCATCAGACCAGCGTTCTGCCCATATCATGAGCTCACGCGACGCTCACAAGAACAGAGGCAACAATTATGGCTCCTGGGGCAACTCTTTTTCCAATACCAACACGGGATTCGATCACAGCCTTCATCAGAAGCCTCAGCAAGTCCGTCCCGCCATACAAGGGTCACTAATCAACAGAAAGACCAACTATTCCCAGTTCTACGATCCCATCACCTCTCAGCTTCAATCCTCAAACCAACACATGCCTTCTTCGATGGCACCATCTGCCATCTGGAGTGAAGTCTCAACAAGCTCCGCTGTGCGTCTTGATGATACAGTCTTCAACCGTATGTCATCATCCATTGCCGGTTTGAAGAACGGCCCTCCAACATGGAATCACAGAGTCAATGAGAGAAAACCATACATTCACCCTTCTTCCACCTCTCAGAAACGCGTCAATACCCCTCAAGACAAAGCACTTCTCAAGAAGTTCAAGGATAACGACTACTCCAACAACTACATCCATACCGGTGATCTTCCAACAAAGTACGTCAGAAACGTGAAGAACCCAGTCCAAGGCTACCCTAAGCTTCAGAGACTCTTCCACCTGAAGGAGGAACAGACAGGGAAGCATGCTTGTACGCCTTATGGATGCCGTGTTGATCTCGATGACATGGTTCCTACACTCAACAAGTGGATCGTCAGAGACAAGCTCGTGTTTGACGTCATTATGATTGGTGCCTTGACGGAGAACCAATTCATATTCCCATTGTTGACTCAGCTGCCACTTGAGAAGTTGTGCTCTAAACCTGGTTTCCTCTTTGTCTGGGCTTCCGCCAAGAAGATCAATGAGCTTACAGGATTACTGAACAGTGAGGGCTGGGCCAAGAAGTTTAGAAGATCTGAGGAGCTTGTCTTTATTCCAGTCAACAGAGACTCCAAGTACTACCCAGCAAATGACTTTAAGGAAGAAACATTGTTGTTTGAAAGCATGCAGTGGCACTGTTGGATGTGCATCACTGGAACTGTCAGAAGATCCACTGATGGCCACTTGATTCACTGCAATGTCGACACCGATCTGAAGATTGAGAATCCAGAAGAGGAGAACACCAATGCCGTCGTTCCAAACCACATCTACAAGGTTGCTGAGAACTTCAGCAGCGCTACCAGAAGACTCCATATCATTCCTTCCAGATCAGGCTACGAGAATCCAGTCCGTCCAAGACGCGGTTGGGTCATCATGAGTCCAGACATCATCATTGACAACTTTGATCCAACTCGATACAAAAATGAGATTACCAGCATTGGATCAAACATCCCACACACTCAGGAGATTGAGAACATCAGACCAAAGAGTCCAGCTCCGAGAAACGCCAACTTGAACAACAACAGCCATCGCGCCCAGCAGGCAATCTCCACTCATTGATAATGATATTGATAATGTGCATTTGCTTCTAGCTCTCCCTAATTTATATCTGTCCCATTAGCTATATCTTAATAAACTATTTGCGTTCTACGCCTGCTGTGATCGTACTGAATTAACGTGTATGTGTTGGTGCCCACAGATGGACCTCCAACGTAGATGTGATAATGCAATAACCAGAACGATGTTTGTTTTAACAGTACTAGCAATAACCAGGAACGCCTCCAATTACTTGAACCAGTTCTGGACACCCTCGAAGATTGGGGTCAAGATACCCTTCTGCTTTGGAACGTAGTTGATTCTGTGGTAAGAGTTGATGTTCTTTCTCAAAACAATCTGGTAACAAGTAGCAGAGCCCTGTCTGGAAATGATTGTAGAGGAGGCAAGGAAGTACTCCCAGATTCTGAACCATCTGATACCGTACTTGTTGACAACCTCCTCCTTGTGGGACATCCAGTTTCTGTACCATCTCCACAAGGTGGCAGAGTAGTGAACTCCAATGTTGTCAATAGAAGTAACCTCGAATCCAGTGCCCTCCAAAGAGGAAACAACAAAGTCCAATGGGGTAGAAGCGTCAGCACCTGGGAAGATGTACTTGTTCATGAACAAACCCCAGATCAAGTCCTCGTACTGCCAAGACTTTCTGAGACCAGCATACTGCAAGAAAAAGATACCATCGTCATCCAACATGTCGTAAACCTGCTGCAAGAAGGAGCTGAACTTTCTGATTCCGACGTGCTCAGCCATCTCCAAACAAGTGATCTTGTTGTACTTGCCCTCAGGAACAGGGGTGTCTCTGTAGTCCATGCACAAGATTTCAGACTGGGAGGTTGGGATGCCCTGCAATTTCAATTTCTCGTTACCCCACTTGGTTTGGTTTCTTCCAAGAGTGATACCAGTAACACGAGCACCATAGACCTTGGAGGCGTAGGTAGCCAAAGTACCCCAACCACAACCCAAGTCAAGCAATCTCTCGCCCTCCTTCAAGTCAATCTTGTCACAAACAACCTTCAACTTGTTGTCCTGGATCTGTTCAAGGGTCTCCTCCTTGGTGATGTCAGACACAATACCGGAAGTATAGATCATTCTAGAACCCAAGAACCAGGTGTAGAAGTCATCACCACGGTCGTAGTGGTCACGAACCTGCTCCTCGTCCTGGGATCTGGTGTGCATGATGACCTCTGGAATCATACCGAGCAAGAAGAATCTGAACAAAGAGAGAGTGAAAGAGAAGCTAGCCCAGTCATGTCTGTACTCCATAACATCGAGACAGTCACCCTTAAAAGAGACCTTGTTAGCAAAGTACAACTCGTGGAAAGTCTCCATTGGGATCTTGTTCTGGCCAGAGTACTTCTTCTTGAGGTCCTCGTCGTGGAACTCCAAGTAGTGCTCGACACCCTTGCCTGGGAGAGCGACCTTGGTGTTGAGTCTTGGAGAGTAGGTAGAGGCCAATGTCCAGTAGGCCATCAAGATAGGCAAGACCAAGAGGAGAATGAAGAATATCCATGTCTTGAATCCACCGCCAAGCTTGTACTTAAGGTAGTATGGGATTCCGAGAACGAGGCCAATGACGAGGTAGTTGTTGAAGTGCTTCGATCCTGGACCATCAGCTGGAAGTGGGGCATTCTTGATTGCTGGGGACTATGTTAAATGTTAGCATTTGTCTGGATCGAATTGGAATTGTGCTGCGATGCACGATCAAGGGGCTAGAACCAGTGATCGGGGTTATACGTACAGCAGTGGTGGTGATGCCACACTCCTTGGATGGCGGAGGTGGGGCCGTAGTGGCCGGGGTAGGAGTGAATTCGTACCCGAGGAAAGCCATTTGTACACTTGAACGGTCTGTTGGCCCTGGAGTGGGAAGATGGGAAGACCGTCGACGTGTCCGCCCAGAGATTTAATCCGCATTTTTCGCGTTGTCGCGCCCACGCCAGTTAAACGAGGCGTACAACGAGGGCCGCCGATGCTTGCTTTTGAGGGCTTAGGCAGTGTGACATTTTGAGTTCTGTGTGATGGAATGTACTAACCAAAGTGTCCGTTCACTATTTACAATCAGATCTCTCCCCACCTCACTGCTTCCCGCTCAGATCACTACGCTCGCTGACAGGCCTCCAGATGTAAGGGCCGCCGTATCGGCCGAAGCGCGAAATCCGATAGAGCAATTTCGCTTATGTAATTCCTGATGTAATCAGCAGGCAGCTTACATAATCATCTCATCTCCTCTGAAATTTTTTTTGCTACAGAGGAGCCTACGTACTCCGCTTGAAGCAGGAAACCACGCAGCGGCAAGACTAACTACTCGTTGTTATCCTTTGATTTACACTTTCAATCATGGGAAAAACGCAGAAGAAAAATTCCAAAGGTCGTTTGGATCGTTACTACTACCTGGCCAAGGAGAAGGTATGTTCCCCCTTTTTTCATCTCATCTCTGATTTGCATAAAGATGGATACTAACAATCACTGCACAGGGTTACAGAGCTCGTTCGTCCTTCAAAGTTATTCAGATCAACGAGAAGTATGGCCATTTCCTTGAGAAGTCGAAAGTGGTGATCGATTTGTGTGCAGCCCCAGGTTCTTGGTGTCAGGTTGCATCCAACCTCTGTCCAGTCAACTCTCTCATTATTGGTGTTGATATCGTGCCTATCAAGCCACTTCCTAACGTCATCACATTCCAGTCTGATATAACAACAGAGGACTGCAGATCCAGACTCAGAGGCTACATGAAGACATGGAAGGCCGACACAGTGCTCCACGATGGTGCTCCAAACGTTGGTCTCGGGTGGGTCCAGGATGCCTTCACGCAATCCCAGCTTACTCTTCAGGCTTTGAAGCTTGCAGTGGAGAATTTGGTTGCTGGTGGAACATTTGTCACCAAAGTTTTCAGATCCAAGGATTACAACAAGTTGATGTGGGTGTTCCAGCAATTGTTTGACAAGGTTGAAGCCACGAAACCACCAGCCTCCAGAAACGTGTCTGCAGAAATCTTCGTCGTGTGCAGGGGTTTCAAAGCTCCAAAGAAGTTGGACCCAAGATTGCTTGATCCTAAGGAGGTGTTTGAGGAGTTGGCTGATGGTCCACAGAACAATGAGGCTAAGGTTTTCAACCCAGAGAAAAAGAGAAGAAGAAGAGAGGGTTATGAAGAGGGAGACTACCTGCAGTACAAGGAAGTTCCAATCATGGAATTCATCAGAGATGATGAGCCTATTGACATTTTGGGTTCCACGAATGCCCTTGTGATTGATGAGGACGATGCAGACTGGGCTCTGGTAAAGAAGCTTAGAAAGACAACGCCAGAGCTCCTCGAGTGTTTCAAGGATTTGAAGGTCCTGGGTAAGAAGGACTTCAGAAACATTTTGAGATGGAGAAAGACTGCCAGAACATTACTGAAGCTGGATGAGGATGACAAGCCTATTGAAGTTGAAGTTGAAGAGCTCGACGAGGATGCATTGATTGACAAGGAGCTCGATGAAGTCAGAAAGAGACAGCTGTTGAAGCAGAAGAGAGAGAAGAGAAAGAAGAATGAGCAGAAACAGAAGGAGCTCATCAGAATGCAGATGAACATGCTTACGCCTACGGATATCGGTATTGAGGCCGGTGAAATTGGCCGTGAGTCTCTCTTCAACCTCAAGGTTGCTCAGAAGACCGGACAGCTTGATGATCTGGCCAAGGGTAAGAGAAGAATGATCTTTGACAAGGAGGAACTTGCTCAGGACAACGATATCCACATTGCCTCCGATGCTGAGGCTGACTCTGATGCAGAGACAGAAGATCTTGCAGGCCAGCTTGATAACATGTACGAGGCCTACCAGGAGAGAAGAGCAGAGAGAGATGCCAACTTCAGAGCCAAGAAGGCCAGAGGAGATGCTGATGACGAGAAGTGGGATGGTATCCAAGATAAGGGTAGTGATGAAGAGAGTGAGCCAGAAGCCAAGGACTATGATGAGGAGAGTGACAGTGATTTGGACAGTGACGACGATGAAGCCATCAACAACCTGATTGCCAAGATCAAGTCTGAGAAGACTGGAGGATTGTCCAAGAAGGCTGACATGCTTTTCAACGATCCAATCTTTGCCGGCGTGGAGAACACAATCATTCCAACAGCTTCAAAAGCCAAGGAGCCTTCACCTATCGTTTCTGGTGGAGAGTCCACTACTGCGTCCCTTTCCGGTGACGACTACGATTCATCTGATGACGAGGATAAGATCGAGTACGTTGGCCGTGCTGATGATGGTGACATGGATATTGACGACTCAGACTTGGATGATGATGTGAATTTGAGAAACCATCAGAAGGAGGTTGATATTGCCACAGCCCAGGCCATGACACTTGCTCACCAGGTTGCCCTGGGTCAGAAGACCAAACACGATCTCGTTGATGAGGGTTTCAACAGATACTCTTTCAACGACGTTGATGGTCTGCCATCGTGGTTCCTTGATGATGAGAAGCAGCATTCCAAGATCAACAAGCCAATCACGAAGGAGGCTGCCTTGGCGATCAAGGAGAAGATGAAGCAGCTGAACGCCAGACCTATCAAGAAGGTTGCTGAGGCCAAGGGTCGTAAGAAGATGAGAGCACTTGCGAGATTGGAGAAGCTGAAGAAGAAGTCTGATCTGATCAACGACGATAACGACAAGTCGGAGAAGGATAAGGCTGAGGAGATCTCCAAGTTGATGAGAAAGTTGACCAAGAAGCAGAAGGCCAAGCCAAAGGTCACATACGTCTTTGCAAAGGGTAACAACAGAGGTCTCAGTGGAAGACCAAAGGGTATCAAGGGTAAGTACAAGATGGTTGATGGTGTGATGAAGAACGAGCAGAGGGCACTCCGTCGTATTGCCAAGAAGCACAAGAAATGAGCAAGGGCACCTGGGTAATCTACATAGAGTGCTTGTTAATTAATGGTTATGGTCATGCATTGTTTAATTATCTTCGTGAAATCCATAGCAACGTAGTGATTACTCCTTCTTCTTGTCATCCTTGGCTCCCATCGATGAGTATGCGGAGAAGAGCTTTTTGAACAAAAACATAGTAGCGAGAACGACAACACCGCCAGTCAAGACCTGGATCAAGGCAAAGTCATCCTTATCAGCAGTAGGGATGGTGTACTTCAACACCGGTTGTGATTTTTTCAAATGGAAGAAGAGTGTACTTGGCTCGAAGAATGACTCGTATCCAAGGTTGTAAGTCTCGAATGGGTTTCCCTCGATCCTCTCAACATCCTCCCTCTCCATGAAATCCTCTGCATCACAAGCCCAGAAGATCTCCGGAGTGACCATCTGGAACTCATTCGGTGCTGAAGGCTCAATGTATCTCGAGTGGAAGTTCACCTCCAGAGAGTCCGAGTAGTTGGTCAGATGGAACAACTGGGCAGAACCAAACTTGTCAACCTTCCACACGGGAGCCTCGAGGTCGTTCTCGCCCCATGAGTTGAGCAGAGTCATGGACTTGTCGTCATACTGGTACTTGTCGAAGAAGAGAGTATTCGGTGTGGTAGAGTACACGAACATCTCACAGTCGGCAAATGGCTTCTCCGCCTGTTCAAGGTTCTTGAGCACCAGTGTTGGGTGGAGTCCCAGGGGCTCAGCGAATGCAACGTCGATGATGGTGTCCTGTGTCTGATGGCGTGGCTTCACGATAACCATGGTCTTCGTAGGTGGAGTATATTCTTCCTCCAAGAGCACTGTGCGGATTCCTGAGAGCTCAATGTCGTCGACGGACAATGGGACTGCTTGGAAGATGCCAATTTCTTTCCTTATCGAGGACTTCTCAATGTTGGCCTCGTATGGCTCTGTGATCCATGTGATGCTGAGAGATTGATCCTCCCATATGATATCGAATGATTGGACGAAGGAGACTCGATCGAGGCGGTCTGCAATTCTGTTGAGGAAGTTTTGGAAGACAGAGGTTTTGACGTTCGTCAATGTGTGATAGGTGGCGGAGGTTGCTGTTGAAATCATGTTGGTATTGTTGAATCCAACGTCGAATGCTTTCTTCAAGAATGAGCCCATTTCATCACTGTCGATCAGTGGTTAGTATGTGTATGGTTTCTCGGGCCCCGGACTTCACTTACAAGATTGGTTCGTACTCCATTGTTGTTGGGATGAGATGTGCGGAGAAGCCATCAACTCCAAAGTTCTGGAAGGCCGGGATGCGCTTGGATCCTGGAGCAGACCATTGGATTCTGAACATGTATAGCTTTGAAAACAGCTCAAGCATCTATATTCATTAGTTGCTGCTCATTGAAGGATGTCTTAGGTTGCTAACTTACATCTGGAGGGAGTTCATCGTAAGGCACAGTGAGCCTGTCCTGTCTTGACTTGAACAATGAGCCAGGAATGGAAATGAGCTCCTCTGAGAACTGAGAATTGTCTGTATCGATAGACTCTAGTGAGTCCAGCAAGAAGGTTATTCTCTGCTTCATTGAATGCTTTTCCAGGCCCTCACAGAAGATGGTGTGCTGTCTCTACGGCCTTCCTTCGACTGTTGATCAGCAATTTTCGCGAACTCTTCTGGTGAGTAGCCCACCCATTCTACCACCACTGCGAATCCTCAATTCTCTCCTGTAACCGTGTAGTATCAGTAATCAGCAGCTTAGCGTTCCATCCCTGTGTGTGTATGTGCTTCTCTCACATTTGGCAACGCCCAGAGCAGCCCAGTTTCCCGAACAGGCAGGAGCCTCCTTCCAGATTCCAGAAGCAACTTCCAGACGCGAAAAGTGTGCGCGTGACCTCGTGTCCCCTGACGCGTCCAATTTATGAAACCGTTACGCGTCGCGTCTTGTTTCCAGCCCCCTTGCGTGGCTTTGTATGTGTGTAATCTGTGGAATGTGCCCGGGTATTCTTCCCTGTCCCTAGCGAGCGGTTAGGGCTTGGGTAAGCACTAGAGCACCAGAGCCCCTATGGAAACGGCTCGGAGGCAAAGGCATAGCGCCTAAGTATCTGGACCACACATCTTTCCGCAAACAGCTCAGTGTCAACTTTCAACGGGCTTCTAGTCTCTAAAGAGTCAAGACCCTGGAACTCAGAAGAAGAAATGTCTGGATCAGGCATCTCGATCGACGGCTTCGTGTTTGATGGGGTCGTGTGGAGCGTATTTCGTGTGCGGGCCGGGGTACTATGAGGCAGAGCACACGTCAACGCCAGTTCCAATTGGGCATCTAGTCGACACTACAGGACCAGGATGGAGGCATTTCTGGAAGTCATGACAACAGATCGGCCCTGTCCCTAGATGGGAGGCCAAGATCTCCACACGTCCACACGTCGCTGGCTCCCCGTACTTTGTCCCGATTGGGAAAGGATGAGCTTTTGGATACGACGAGGATCTGCGGGGCGGGCCTGGCGATCGGAGCAGTGTGCACGATGATGCGCTGGGTGGTGCTGGTGTTTGATGATGAGGCAAGGCATGCCTCATCTCCGGGCTCTTGTGTGTATTGTGACTTGTGTGGTTATCATGGACCATGGACATGGTATCATGGCAGTAGCATGTGGTGCCCGTGTTGGTGAAGTCAAGCTCTGGGCATGCTCTTTAAAGCGTGCCACAGGGTGAGCTGTGGGTGCCGCGTAAACTCTAAAGCTGAGGAGGTAACAAGATCCATGAGACGAGGAGCTCAAGGCAGCTTGTATATGGTCGAGCTAAAAACCGGAAACACCTCCTTTCGAGTAAATTGTGTGATTCAAGGCGGACATGAAGGTTTTGCCAGCGTTCGAGGCCGGTCTGTAGCCTTCACACAACTTGCCACCCTGCCGGGTGAGATAGAGCAAATACAGCGACGAGCTTCCCTTTGACAGCTAGACATTCTCCAGTCTTCCAGTAATTCTCTCGTCAAAAAGCTTATCAAGCGACTATTGACAACCTCTAGATCGATTGCTACTGTAGCTACATCTCGCTATCGCCAGGTCCGGAGACACCCGGCAGCCATAAAATGCGCGAGGAGTAATCACGGGGTCACGGGGGCTCCGGCGGTGCTCTGTCTTTATCTCTGGATCATGGGGTAAGTGCGATATGGCAAGCAGCTGTGATGGGGCTGTTACTCTTTGATCTGTTGCTTCTTCTGATCCTTATCCAGCTGGCCATCGCCGCCCAGGCCCGAGGTGGTGATGATCGCACGTTGGCCATGGGACAAACTCAAAAACTTGGGGAAGCTGCGTGGAAAGTTTGGGGCAGCCAAAACAATCGTGGGGATCTCTAGTTGAGATTTGGCTGGTGGATCAGATTGAGGAGGACCAATTAAGCTCCAGATCTAGTATCCAGAGGCCTAGATGTTCTCAGCACTAGAGCAAGGAGAGCGCTGATTAACAGAGGCGTGCCCCAACTCCGCGGCCAATCCCCCCGCCTTGTGAGTTGTAGTAGTTACTGTTGCAAGACCACGGCTTCCTTCCATCTGCGAACATCGAAGGGGGGAAAGTGAGACCAGCTGTCTGAAACGGACTTTCTGGCATCAAGGCAGCTCTTGTCGATAGCGAGCAACGCGTAATTGGATGCGTTGTTGGTGGGGTGTTTTCCTCATACGGAGGAACAAACAAGGGTGGTATCCTGGATATGCGCCTGATTAATTATCTGCGCTGGCGACGGGGCCGGGGTGACCGTTGGAAGGAGCGTTTGGGGCACTGTTTTGAGCAGGAGATCTCGGTGCTTCGGGATATAGAGAGAGGTGTGTAGACAGACAGTAAGCCAGTTTACTAGAACTCCCTCCCGCCAAAAAGAGGCCCCAGATAGAGAGCTCCCACAACGCCCCCAGGTGTCCAGCTCTGGGCCCGGGTCTGTCAAGTTGTCAACACAAGGGGAAAGCCCCACGCAACACCCGTGTAACATGCAGATCTCGGCAGCCTTTCCCCCCGGTTCTTCTGCGCTGAGCTGCCATCTCACGGCCAATTTGCAGGGAGATGCAGGAGCCAAAGCCTGTTTCAAACATTCGCGCGCCTTGCTCAGGAACTACAAAAACAAGAGGGAAAAACTTTGTTCTCCTCACCAACAAAACCTCCACCAACGAACCTCTTCACAACTCAAAGCGTCTATTCACGCAGCTTCGCTCTCCACTAGCTGCTACCCGTCGCTATCCACCATCTCCAGCCCTCACAGGCCCATCTCTCACCAGTCACTCCCTCTCTTTTCCCGTTGCAAGAGCGTCCTCCCGGCTCCGGTGGCGCCTCACACACTTCGCCTCTCCGCCGCCAGCGCTACACCACCACAGGCTACCGCCACGTGCAAAGTGTCCGTGGCCGTCTCCCACTGGCTATCCACTCTCCACCAAGTCGCACCTTTTTGCCCTCGCTTTCCCCTCTCGCCTCTACCGCGTGCCCTTGTTCAGAGTTCTCCGCCAGCACACCCGCTGAACGAGTCTTTTTTTGGCCCACAAGCTCTTGCCGATTGGCCCACGACGCCTTCTCTCGTACGACCACCGCCTTCCACACTCGCTTGGTGACTTCGCCAAACTTCTCCTGAGTCTTTCTTTCACACTGTCTCCTCATCTTTCCTCCCACTCACACGAGGCCATGTTGCAAGCTGCGCCAACCGCCCAGATCTCAGCGCCTACGATGAGAAGGGGCCACGCACACAAGAGATCCGCAGCCATCAGTGGCGACTTCGACCTCGATTTCTTCCAGAGAGGCCCATCCATCGGTGATACGCTGGCTCGTCACTCGCCAAAGCCATCCACCTCGCTCCCGACTGAGTCTTTCATGAAGAAGCCTCCGCCAACCGTGCTCGTTACGGCTCCAGAGGATGATTACAAGCGCACCGCACGTTCCATCGAACCATCGTCCGAGAGATCAGTCTCGGCTACAACGACTCCTTCTCCAAAGAAGAAACACACAAGGCTGAATTCATGGGCACACTCGCTGATGAAGAGCAAACCGAAGGAGCTGGCTCCGACGCGCGAGTACAACTCCTCCTCATCGACTGATACAACGCCGGAGAACGTGCGCACGGGGTCATCACAGACCAACTACTCCTACTCCACGAAGGCAAAGCCACAGACATACCACATCCCTGAGGCTATCATTGACTTGGACCTGGCGTCCGGTGTGCATTACGACCCTGCTACATCGATCGTGCCGACCAAGACGAAGAACTCATTCCACAGAAGAACTGAGTCTGCCCCAGAGTTGGAGGATTTCTTCAAGTACAAGGCGTTTTCCACTTCATCCAACAAAAACTCGAGAAGAAACTCTGCTATTTATGAAGAGGAGGAGGATGATGATGCCGAGAGTGCCGCTGCTTTGAGTACAACTTCGTCCTCGAACCAAGTCTTGAATAAGAACCCATCCATCAACAGTTTGAACTCCAACTCATCACACAACCGTGCTCAGTCACCAACACCACTCCAATCTCATGTTTCAACGCCGACTTCAACAAAGACTCGCCGTGGTGGTGCTTCGGCTGCCAGATACCAGAGTTACTACAACAACAACCTGCTTTTGGCTAACGCACTCAAGTCCTCTGAGAGTCTCTCGCAGATCACAGGCACATCCCTTCACAAGCCATCGTATGCCTCGTTCCACAGTCAGAAGTCGTCGATGGTGACGCCCACATCCATCCAGCAGTCCATTTCCTCTTCATCCTCTGCATCCTCGGTGTCGTCTTCGCTCGCCAACTCTCCATCCAAGTTCAAGTTCGAGTCAAGGGAGTACGACATCATTCCAGGTCAACATGCTGGTTCATTCAGTCCGCCGTACGATCCCGCCTCATCCACACCAAAGGCCAAGCCATCCACTGCCGCTGCCTCGCCTTCGCCCTCCAAGAGATCCGTCACGAAGAAGTCTCACAAGAAGTCCAACTCCCTCTTGAACTCCCTCTCGCTCAAGATCCGTGGTGGCTCGTTCTCCTCCCAGAAATCTGCTAAGCTTGAGTCTGCCCAGCCAGTGGAACAGGCAGTAGAGGACGACTACGCCGAGGGTGATAGCACCTTGACCCCATTCAACTTTGGAGAGCCAGGACCTGCCTTGGATTTGAGCACGATGAAGTATTACGACGATTACGACCACAGAGATGTTTCCTTGGGAAGCAGAGAGAGTCACACTTTCAGCCACTCGAGCACAACGACGAGCTCAACTGCTCACACGGCCACTGCTCCAGCTGTTGTTGAGACCCCGAAGAAGTCCAGAAAGAATGTCTTTTTGGGATGGATGAAGAAGTGAGCATCTTTGGTTTCTTTTTGCCTATTCTGGGCCCCTTTTTGTTATGACGTACAGACAAACACACATTTTCCCTTTGATGTTGCACCCATGACGCCCACCACGATCATTGTGCGTGGCGCCTCTTTTGATGATGATATACCCGATGATGAAGCACTGTGCCAGCCGCCTTATTTTGTTCCTCTTATGTTTTGCCACACAGGCTCGTGTCAGTTTTGCTTCCAACGACGATTCGTTCCTCTCTATCCCCACTACATTGCATTTCCACATTTTTTTGTCAACGCTTATGGTTTTTTTTTCGGTTTGCTTATCAGCATGTTTATCACAGGCACCCATGTTCTAATACACTCACGGTTACAAGTTACTCAGTCTTTTGTAGTGATCATGTCGGCTCCCGTGGCTTCCAAAGCTTCCATGGCCTCGCCTGATGTTCTTCTTCACACGACCTGGCCCGCGCGCTCAGTGACGCAACGCGCGCCCGCAAAAAGCTTCGATCGCGTCCTCTCGCGCGATACAAATTCCGACGCAACATTCCGATCGCGCTTACCTGATCGCTGACATAATCGTCGTGCCCCGTCCAAGTTTCGCGAAATCGGCCCAGGCCAATGAGCTTCCGGGAAAAACAAATTGGGCGGTGCGGAAGAAAAAAGCGGTTGGGAGCCTTTGTGTGAAGCATCAACACCAGCAAAGAGGTCCTCCAAGCAGTACTTCCGCACAGCAGAAAATGGCTACACACACTTCCATCGTCAAGGCCGGTGACTTCATTCTCCGCACCCCAGCCCTCAAGGCCGTCTTCGTGCCTGCCGCCAAGTTCTTCTGCGCCTACGCCGGCTACAGAGAGATGGGCCTCAAGTTTGACGACTTGATCCACGAGGAGACCCCAATCGTCCAGAAGGCCCTTGCCAGATTGCCAGCCTCCGAGAACTACGCCAGAAACTACAGAATGCTCACTGCCGCCCAGTGCGCTATCACCCACCACTTGCTCACCCCAGCCCAGGCCGTTAAGCCAGAGGAGGACAAGCCATACCTCTTGCCATACTTGCTCGAGCTCGAGGCTGAGGCCGCCGAGAGAGACCAGTTGGACAACATCCAGGTCTAAATCTGACAATGCATAATTTATTAAGAGGAGATTGGAGAGGAGGAGAAGAAGGAGGATCGTCATGAATGCCTCAAGGGCATACAGGGAGAGTTGGGGTTGATAAAGGGGACTGGGCCCTATCTAGGGGGTTTGGCTCCTTTTCATTATGTGCAGATCTGAAGAGTATGGGATCTTTCATGGAGCCTTTTGTGCGGATGTTGCACCACCATTGGAACACAGATACAGAAGAGTGCAATTTCGATATTCAGAGGAACATGAAGGGTTTTGATTCTATGCTGGAAGGGTTCTACACTATTTTCATGTGTATATTTTTGTTTTATTCCTAAGGACATACAGGAATGTCTATGATACATTTATTCTAGTAAACTTGGCATTGTTGTAGCCCGAGATCGCTAGTTGGAGCGTAGTAGCTGCCCCTGGATCTGTCGCGCGGCCAGAACCAAAGATCCAAGAAGACATCATAAACGCATACTTCATCACCAGTCGCAATATAAAGTAAACGCCGCTCGCTCCACGCGCCTTTTCCCTTAATGAGCAGCTAAAAATGTTCAATTTGTTCTCACATCAAGGGCCATGGAGTCTACCATCAAGATCACCACCCCAGCACTGAACAAATCTCGTCTCCCCACAGTGCTCACCGTTGCTGGTTCAGACTGTTCTGGAGGAGCAGGAATTGAGGCCGATCTGAAGACCATCACAGCCCATGGGTGCTATGGACTCACCTCTATCACTGCCCTAACCATCCAAAACACCCAGGGTGTTCAGGGCTTCAAACCCACAGACAGAGAAACGCTTGATTGTGTCCTTGCTGCAAACTTTGAGGATATCGAGATTGATGTCGTGAAGACCGGAATGCTCACATCAGATGCCATCGATGCACTTGATCAAGCTCTCACAAAGTGGCACAAAGGAAACAAGGTTGTCATTGACCCAGTCATGGTCTCCACCAGTGGCGCGGAGCTAAGTGGACAAGACGTGTTGAAGCAGGCCACTGAAAAGCTCTTCCCAAAGGCAACACTGATCACGCCAAACATTCCAGAGGCAAAACAACTTTTGGGGAACTCTGCAGACAAGTTCGATTTTGGTAATCTCGAATCTGTTGGAGAAGCAGCAAAATGTTTGCACTTGACTACAGGTGCGGCCAACATCTTGATTAAAGGAGGTCATGCAACAAGACGTGGTGGGGACGAAACACCGCTCACGGATGTCCTCTACCGCTCTGGCTCAAGCACGATCACTTATTTTGAGTCTGCTTATGTTGACACAAAGAACACACACGGCACGGGATGCACATTGGCTTCCGCAATTGCTTCAAACTTGGCTAGAGGAAAGACCCTCCTCACCGCTGTCGAAGAAGGCATCAGATACGTACACTGTGGAATTGCTTCAGCACCACAGATCGGACACGGACATGGACCAATCAACCATGTTTTCCACATTGCTCCTCCAGGGGCAGTCACTCCTCACAATACTCCTTTTGTTGAGAGTCAGTTTGTCGATTATCTTCTACACCATCCACTTGTCAAACCACACTGGGAGCAGTATATCCACCATCCCTTTGTCTCTGAGCTTGCTGCAGGAACTCTCGAGATGCCAAAGTTTCTCCAATTCATATCGCAGGACTATCCATACCTTGTCAACTACGCCCGTGTCCACTCAATCGCTGCCAGTGTTGCGCCGGACATGGGGTGCATTGAGAGGGAGATTGTGATTCTTACGGAGATTAAGAAAGAACTCAACGAGCACACAAAGAGACTTGATGCACATGGTATCTCAATGCTGGAGAATATGAAACTCAGTCCTGCATGTCAAGCATACGTTGACTATCTCATGGCTGTCGCAAAGGAGGGTGACTGGTTGGAAATCAATGTGGCCTTGGCTCCATGTCTGTTTGGTTACTACCATGCCGCAAAGAGCGTACAGCCATCTGATGGGATTCCAAAGGAGTACAGTGACTGGATTGAGTCCTATACATCTGATTGGTATCTGAACGCTGTTGAGAAGGGTGAAGAAACTTTGGAGAAGCACTCTGTTGGAATCTCGTATGAAAAGGCACAAAAGCTCGTCCGAATCTTTGCTGATGTATGTCTACTCGAAGCGCAGTTCTGGGACGAAGCATACAATTATGATAAATAAATATAATACACCAGGTTACATCGTGTCTGGTGGTTCTGGTGCAGCTTTAGCTAGACATCTTCATCGTATGGCTTCTCTGCTTCAATATAATTTGCGATGCTCTCGAATGTCAATTTCTTCCAAGAGTCGTCACCATTGGCTATTTCCCTTCTGATAGTTGAGGAAGATATGTCCAAGAACTCCTTCTCTCCTTCAACGAGGAAGATCTGGTCTCCCCATTCTTTCAGACACTCTGGATCTTCACCGCGTTTGATTCTCTCCAGATACTCCATCTGGTCCTCAAGTGTGTATGTCTTGTCATCGGCTCTTGTCAGGGAGAACAAATCGTTGTGTTTCATGAATTCCTCCAGAGCAACAACAGTCGGTGTAGGTTTGTAGTACTTGTTGTCAAACACCCTGATGAGAGTGTCATAGCCAAGGAGGAAGGTGAGCTTGATCCCCTGGAGGGCACCATTCAATGTCTCTTTGATCCACTTCTGCACCTCCAAAGACTTATCAGCAAATATAGGCTTGTCTATGAGGGCAACATACACTGGTACATCCATCTCCTTCTTGATCTCATCGGCAAGGAGACACATCATGCTGAGTCTATGCTCGAAGGCAGCTGGTTTGGGGATCTTCTTGTCACAGTTCTCCACAGAGAACATGAGCACCACACCAAGTGCGTCTTTGGTCAGTATCAAGCCATTGTATGGATATGATACAGACTTGCGAACAAGAGAGGCGTGGCCGAGGTGCGGTGGGTTGAAGGAGGAGTCGAGGATGCAGAGACGTTGCGTGAGGGGTGTGACTGTTGGTGCGTGTGTATGGTAAACAACGCTGAAAGTGGACTTTGTTTCCAGAAAATGATTTAGTTGCGTTTTCAGTGTAGCCAATCGTGACATTTTGGGGTCTTAAATGAGTGTTTTGAGCTGCTGAGGTGGTGATATGGATGACTGAGTAATCGAATCGGGTCCCGCCTGTTTTCCCAGCTGCGGAGATTTCTTCGACAGACTTCTCCACAATTGGCCGGCGCGTAACTATGATAGTACTCTGTGCTACACTTCATTCATAAAGTACCATGAATCTCACTTTTTTTTCGACTTTGCTAATTTTACAGAATGTCATAATGCAAAAACTAAAACTTCGATACCTCAGATAACCATCCATACAGCACCTCCGGTCATGACAGCCAAGACGATGGCGGTAAGGACACCGCTTCCAGCCTTGTCCTTTCCAGTAATGTCCAAATCATCGTCAGCAAGGGCAGTGTCGTCAGTATCAGTACCCAGCGAAGCATCACCGGTGGAGGTACCACCTGTATCATTGGAATAAGGGGCCGGTCTGTCGTTGATAAGCAAGTTGTTGAAGATCTCCAAAGCTGAGATCTGTTCACCGAGACCGTAGTAGCCGTCATTGCCACCAGCAGTCCAGTCAAGACCACATGTGTGACCGTCAGTACCACCATTACAAGACTCGGCAGCACCAGCAGCAGAGGCCTCAATCCATGTCCAAATTTGGTCCTTGGTAGATGGGGCGAGCATTGCAGTCTGACCCAAACAACGAGAGAAAATGGACTTGAAGGATCTTTGATCTGTGTTACAACTCTTGGAGCCCTGACAAGCACGCTCATACATGATGTCGTTGTCAAAGAAGACAGAAGCACCAGAGACGAACATCTCTGTTCTCTCAAGCCACGTGCTATCTTCAGTAGCATTGTAGGCGTAAGCAGATCCTGCCATCAACAAGGCCATGTTGTAAGACCATTCAATCTCAGTGATGTCCGTACAGTTTGTGGAGATCTCTGCACCATCATAAACTTTAGCAGCATCACCCTCGACGACGAATCCAACGTCGACAAGCCACTCATAGGCAGTGTTGGCGATGTCAATGTATGTCTCGTTACCAGTGTAACGGCCCAATCTGGCAGCAATAGTGAACATACAGGCTGTGGAAATGGTGTTCTTGTAAGTGTAACCAGAGTTCCACGTGAAAATCTGCCATCTCAAACCACCACCACAGTCGTCGCTGTCCCAACGAGCCCACATTGTGTTGAAAACAGACTGGGCAAGTGCAAGCCAACCCGGCTCGTCATCCGGTGGATTTGTGAAGTTACGCTCGGCAGCCTCCATCACGGCAAGACCCCAGAATCCCTGGTCATCGTTACCTTCTGTTGTGGACTGGTTCGAAGGAATATAGTCGTAGTCTGAGCCTCTCTGTGCAATGAGTGCATCGTAGATCACGTCTTCATACGTGTCGTTCTGACAGAAGTACCAACTGTCAATAAGACCACCAAAGGCCTCACCAGCTTCCCACCAGTAGTATGGGTCCTGGAACATACCCACAGTACCTCCATATCTCGTTCCCTCGTAGTAATCAAAGACACCTCCAGTAACGAGAGCAATGGCATCACAGATGGAGTCCTTGTCCGTGGTGTCCAAATCAATGGCCGCAGCCTTGTGTGACAGGCTCAGCAGACCGACCGCTGTCGCCAGTGTTTGTGTGAGCTTCATCAGTACGTGCAAAGAATGTGAGAGCGGATGGCGTTGGGCTGTGTTGTTGGTTTCTTCAGAGCGTGTTTCTTGTGTTTCGCTTTTCCTTTGCAGCTTTGCAGGGCTGAGCTCGCGCCTGAAGAAGTTGTGTTGATTCCAGCGGGGAAACTGGAACTTTGCGCCTTTAAACCTCTTTGACTAAGTAAAGCTAAAGATTATTGCAGAAAGTGATATGGAGAAGCTTATTATATGGTGATTTGCAGCTTTAGTTGCTTTGGCCCTTCCCCAAGGCCAAATTCCACACTAAATCCTCGTGCGGTTTCTATTTTTAGTAATCGCGAAAGTTATTCACGTGACTATCACGTGAAGGACTCTTCCTACACTTCGACCTTCCTGCTTGAGCGTTACGCTAGGATGACTTGCATGGACGATGGAGTATGGAGTCATCAGTATACACCACGCCTGACACCTCACATGAGGTGGTAATGAAAGATTAGAACAAAACAACTGATGCAAACAACAAGAGGGAGGCGCCAAACAAAGCGGAAGAAGACAATGGGGCAGGCAGAGAGTTGCTTGCCGATTTCAATGGTATCTCTGTTCCATCTTTTCTGAAGTGCTTAAGAGTATCGAATGGTATTGGAAATAAGCCATGCTTGACAAGCAACTTGAAGTCCCATTCAATAGCACCTTCGGTCTTGTAGCACCAAAAGATCCACCCAGCAGTGTACTTCTCGTAGTAGACCAACTGAGCTTCAATGAATTTTCTGATTGACTCCCTGTGTGCTGGGCTCATATCTTCGTACTTGCGGACATTCGAGCAGGTCTTCTCAGCCATTGAGTTGACTCTGTTCTCGCGACGAACAACTCTCATGTGCTTGTGTAACTTCATATTCTCCTCATAGTCGTCATCATAACTGTCCTCATCCTCTGTGTCATCGTAATCCTCATACTCTTCATCAAAGTCATCAAGGTCATCTTCGATATCATTCTGCTCCTTGGTTGGAGGCTCATCAGTTGGTGGGGCTGGACTACCACACAGGTTCGATAACGTCTTTTGTTCGCCATCTGCTCCCCAGACCAGGCTTGATGTGTTCAATTGACCAACACTGTAAGTTCCATCATATCGTGCACCAGTACCAACGCCGTTCAACCATTTGGCACAGTCTGTGATAGCTCCAGACCATTCACCAACCAATGATGGATGGAAACGTTGTTCATCGCTAAGAGCAACGGAGTAGCCTCTGATATCTGCGATTCGTGCTTCGTTACTTTTCAGCAATTGACCATCTGTGAAGACCTCGTATCTGTGGTGGTCAATAACAATACCATTGAAGTACTTGTTCTTCTTCAGAGCAGTGGACACGTTGGTGTAGTGGCTGGTAACATTCATGAAGTCGCTGTTGAACTGTTGGTTCCAGTATCCGACGGGGAGGAATCCCTCTTGGATCAAGAAGTAGTTCTTGGACATGTGCTTGATTCTGAAGTCATAGTATCTGTCGTAGTGGAATCTCATTGCTTCGTCAAGGTTCATAGCTGGCATCATGGGCTCATTGATAATCTCAATACCAATAACTGTATCCAAATAGTTGTCAGCACCGTACTTCTTGAAGATGTAGTCCAAAGTTTCTGTGGAGACCTCTATGTTTCTCTTTGTCTTCTGCCAATCAACAGGACCTCTCTTTCCTGAGTTGTCGAATCCATTCTGAGACCCAGGAACACCATGCAAGTCAATCCATACCTTGAGGTCATGTTTTTTGGCCCATTGGATAGCCAGATCCAAGTACTTCTCCTGGCCTTGGACGTATGGATCGTCATCGAGCAACTTGAAAGCCCAGTAACCGATAGGAATTCTCACCAAGTTCAACCCGTGGGTCTTGATATCTCTGAAGTCAGCCTCACTGTAGAAAGAGCTCCAATGCTTTTCCAACTGAGTACTTGCCTGTGTCTTGCCCAATCTCTTGGTAAATGTGTACTCGTCGATGGGAATCTTCTTCTCATCAGTTCCAAACTGCTCGAACAACGACGGGGTGATGTAGGGCTCAAGAACAAGCCATCCTCCAAATGAGATGCCCCTGACCTTCTTGGTGTCGTAGTTCCAAACGGTAGGAGAGACCTGCGTAGGCTCTTTGATCGTATCTGTTTGTTGGAATCTCTTGGAAGAGGCAAAGACTGTGGTGAAAAGAGAAAGGCCGGTCAAAAGCGCGGAGACTCTCATGATGGAAAAGGAAACGGGAAACGTGTGATGCTTGGAGACAACAGACGCAATATCTCCTTCGTATTGGTAACTCAGTCTTGTGCCCTGTAAACAGTAAATGCCACATGCCACAATGTGGGGTCTTCCAATCTCTTCTTCACCTACTTGGGCCGTTGTCAGGGTCCTTCCCTCTTTGTGTCACCACTGTTGCCCGCTCCCGAAAATATCGGAATTTTCGGCCATTGTCGGAATTACGAGCCAACCGATCGCGGTCTCGACTCTCCACTCTCCACAATATTGTTCAATCCGGCAAACAACGCAAACTTCCCGCCACATGACCACAACCAGCGGAGAGTGCGGCTATGGGATCGAAATGGCTGTCAGAGAGAGTTTCCGTAGCGGGAATTGCTCGTGGTGTGGGGCCGTACAACAATCTGGGTGCCCGCCAGTTGCAGCGTCACAAGGGCCATGGGAGAACACAGAAGAGGGGAAGGAGACATGCCCATGATCCCCCCGCAAACTGGAAAGTTGTACAGTGGCTCATATAAACAGATGCAGTTCCCGTCTGCCATTTTCTCCCCCATCCCAGATACCTTGCTTCCATCCTGCTTCCCGCTACATCCCACAGAATGGAAACTCTCAAGAACAAGATCGCACTCATCACTGGTGCTGCTTCTGGCGTCGGTCTTAACACCACCAAGGATTTCCTCAGCAGCTCCAATGGCACCATGAAGTTAATTCTGATTGACTTGAACATTCAAGAGCTGGAAAGACTCAAGAAAGGTTATCTCTCAGAGTATTCGTCTCTCAGCCCAGATGACATCTATGTAACCTTTGGCGATCTCTCAAGTCGTGACAAGATCGACCAGTTCTTCTCCAAGATTCCGAAGCCACTTATTGAAAACGTTGATATCCTGGTGAACAGTGCTGGCTTGGCTAGGGGATTGGACAGGGTGGGAGAGATCAAGCAGAGTGATATCGACTTGATGTACAACACCAACATCCTTGGTCTCATGAGCATGTGCCAACTGGTTGTGCCAATCTTCAAGAAGAATAACAACGGTACAATTGTTAACATCGGATCTCTTGCAGGAGAGGATCCATACCCAGGTGGTGCTGCTTACTGTTCCTCCAAGGCTGCTGTGAAGGCTTTTAACACCGCTCTTCGTAAAGAGCTTGTCACATTTGACATCAGGGTCATTCTCATTGAGCCAGGTCTCATCAACACCAACTTCAGCTTGACACGCTTCGATGGTAACAAGTCCAAGGCTGACCAGGTCTACAAGGACTATGAACCATTGGCTCCAACTGATATCTCGGACTTGATTGTGTATGTCTGTTCTAGACGCACCAACTGTGCAGTCAGTGACATTCTGATCTTGCCAACACGCCAGGCTACGATGAGTGATAAGGCCTACAGATGATTGTCCAGCTCTCATGATGTTTATGGCGTATATTTTAGCAATCCACGGCAATACAACTGTAATAAACGCGTGTCCTCTGTCTAACTACCCCACATTATTGGCGAATGCGCCAAATCTGCTTACGTAACCCTCCGGCCGAAATTTTTTTAAGTCGAGTCAAGACTCAACGGTTCTTCGCTGTTGGAAGCAGCTAGGTTTCGGTCTCTCGGTCCTTAACTAGCCAACTGCCCTTTGTCCCTCGCATTCGTTCTCCAATTCATACGGTCTCTTTGCAGACCACACACATATCCCGATGTCAGACGTGAAAGCCAAGAAGCAGTTCAAGTCGCAGTCCGTGAACAGCCTGTTCAGGCAACAGGCTACATTCAAGGCCGCTGACGCTTCCAAGGATGTCCGCAAATCACGCTTGCCAACTCCAACAACTACAAAGTTGAAGCTCGTGACACGACGCAAGGGTCCAGGTTCCAAGAGGGTATCGCCCACGCCGGCCTCTTCTGCCTCGCCAACCGCTGCAACAAACTCCGACTCTACGGACACATTGGCTTCATCCACTCCTGCGATTGAAAAAGAGGATGTTGTCTCTCCTAATACAGCCAATACATCAACCTCTCCTACAAAAGACAAAACTTCACTCTCGATTGATATGAAAGCCTGTGAGGAGGCACAAAGGTCGGTACAACCGGCACAAACACCATCTGGTCAAGTACAAGTCAACCACGAACAGAGAAGCTCTGACTGGGCCGAAGATGAATGGTCTGACATTCAATCACAAATCTCTACTCAAACAAACTCTCCCCAGCTCGCTCCAAGACATGGCTCCTCTGCACAAGATGAGAGACTTGCGCCATACTCACCAGATGCTTCAAGATCGTGGTCTTCCCCAAACTCCAAAATTTCGAGTTTCAGAAGAAGCGTGGCAACCCCAATGATACACTCTCTGAGTCAATCACCACTCTCCAAACCGGTTGATACTCCTTATGTACCTGATGGTGGCGCTAAAAGGCCATCCATGGGCTACTTTGGCGACAGATTCCCACCTCAAGTGCCGGAGACCAGATCGAACACTGTCAATGTCGGTCAGCTTGAAGAGCAACAGTCCTTGTGGAAATCTCCTACAATATGGAATAATATTGAGGACCGGCATCTTTCTACTAAGAGTGAGTCTGCTATTCCAGGGAACTGGTCGCCATTTGATATTGAGAACTTGAGTTTGGATGATCAGTTTAAAACACCACAGCCACAGACTGTCCACTCGTCACTTTCCATGGAGGGTTCATCAAATCGTGCTGGTTCCAAGACTTCCCGATTCTTCCCATCCCCTGTTGTTGAGCAAAACCCATCATTTGATCAGTATCCAAGACAGCCGTCTCTCAGCGAGAAACCGCCTCCACAGCCGATGTTCCAGGGGCCACCACACATCAATATGTTTCAGCAGCAACAGCAGGTGCAGAGTCCCATTCCACATCATGACTATGGGTTTCAGGGACGGCAATTGTTTCAAGGACATCTACAACAGTCGTTTCAAGACCAGCCACAGCAGCTGTTCCAGGACCCACCAATAACAGACTCATGCAATCCCATGAACCAGTTCTTCGAACATCTTCCTGTCGCTCGTCAAATGGAGGGCACATTCCACCGCTCATTGGAGATTTCCACGCAGAAGATGGACCACGAGGTGTTTCCAGAGTCTTTTCGTACCGAACCTTCACAGATCCCCATCTCGCTCCCAATACCATACAACACAGAACCAGGGGTGCATCAGTACCACCGCAGGCCGGTCTCATATGACCAACAGGCTTACCCAGAGGGGTTTTCATCAACATTTTACAAGAGAGGAAACAACAACTTCATGTTCATCCGTGAGCTCCAGCCCAAGCTCGTCACGTCCAAGAACAGGGATACGGTCGAAGTGAGGGTTTCGTTCCCCTCGACGAGGGTGGAAGAGGAGGACGAGGATGATGCCATGATCAAGATGAGATGCCATATCGTTAACGTCGATGTCAGGGAGCTCGAAGGAAAAATCGCAGGCATCAAGGTTGCGAAGGGTGGAAGTGGCTCCGGAAGGTCCGGGAGATCGCACGGACATGGAAGATCTGGATACAGAGGACATGGACGAAGGGGTTGATGGATTATTAATATGCAAAATGAATGACACTTTAATGAAAACTGGAGGCTACGAGTAGAAGACTACTGATGAATATTTTCGGTAACCACAACAAGTTGTGGGAAATTTGCATTGCAGAATTCCAAAAGCTACTCGTCGTGGGTCGTAGGACGTCTAGTGAATGATATTGACTGTTAGCCCATCACACAGACATCACATGGTCCAACTATGTAGTCAGTGGCTCTGCTCTCTGCTCTCTGCTCTTGTGTTCAGTGCAAAGAAATATGTAGTCGTATAGTGCAACTCTCCACTTACATCATCATGAGAAGGGATTTCAGGCGATAGCAATAGGGAATATACCCCAGCATCTTTCACCTAAAACTCCAACATGATAATGGTATAGTTTTACGGTCACTTCCAGGACACGCCGGACGCCGGACCTCGTGCACGCGGAACAAATGCAGTTGAGATTACATGAACTGGAACAAATCTGCTCGCAAATCTTGACATCAACCGGTCACGTCGGATTTCGAAGAGGAACACTGTCTGTGTTGCTGGCAGGATGAAGAAGGCAGATCGCCACGGACTCGACGTCTGCAGGCGCATGGAAAAAAAAAAAAAAAAGTAGTTTTCGCGGGCCGTCACGTGCGTGACAACGCCCGGTACTAATTTTGGCTGTGCTGACGGACAAACTTATCACTACAGCTTAAAAACAGCTACAACACTGACAAATAACAGCCAGATAATCCAGTCTGATGGAGGTTTATGACCGAGATCTCCTGAACGTGATTCAGGAGGCCTTTCCGGGGCTTTCCGGGGCCTTCGACCTCTACCAGCTGTCTGCGGGGACGGTCGCCGCACTGGACAACTCCTCCGCAAACCTCACGCTGGTGTATCCGGCATACTACCTCACAAACATCACATCGAAGTACAATCTCAGTGCACAGCAGATCCTCGCAAACATCTCAGCCGTCAGTATGGACGTGGAGTCTGTCTTCCGCAACAAGGAGCCGTTCCTCGGTGGCGTCGTGGCCATCACCTACGTGCTCAGCGGCATCGTCACCGCCAGCTGGATGTTCTTCCTCCTGCTCCTGCTCTCCTCGAACTCCATCCCCAACTCTCTCATTCTCACTATTCTCTTCTTCTCCTCGGGGTACACCGCCATGCTTGCAAGGGTGACGAGTCTTCTTCAGCAGCAGTTCCGCAATGACTTCGCCGATACGACTGCCATTCAACACAAAATCACATACGCCTCAGATATCATCGCAGTACGATCCATCATTGCGTTCCTCATCTGGGTTTCATGGATTGACCTTCTTGTTCAGATTAACAAGTATTCACGGCGTCGGTTCATTCTTGTGTGTGGAATTGCCCTGAGTTTGGTTTCGTGTGCCTTCACCACAGCTTACGCGTTGGTATATCCGCTGGACTCTATGAGCTCAAATAGTGAGACCGCCGTTAAAGTCATTCACTATGTTGTGGAATACCTCATGATGAGCATCTTCTCATTCCAGGTTATCCTCTACTCCTGGAAGAAGAAAAGGTTTGCATATCACCGGAAAGTCATGGCTTTGGCTATCTTTGCTGTCGGCACTTTGCTCACGCCATTTGTCTTCCTGTCCACTGATCTCGCCGACAGTTCATTGGAATCATGGTCTACATACATCATGTCTTTCACAAAGTTATGTGTCACTGTGGTGACCTGGGAATGGCTGCACACAATCAGATCGCTGGAGTTGAAGTATGAGAAGAAGGCCGTCTTGGGAAGAAAGATTTCAAATGAAAACTTTGCTCAGCTCACTGGTCTGGATCCAGGTCACCAGCAGAACACTTACATCTTGAGATCTGTCAATATTGTTGGTGTGCTGGCTTACCTCAACCCATTCAGATGGTTTAAGGTCTCAAAGAAGACCCCGATCAAGGAGACCGCTGCTGATGTTGAGCGCATCTCTCTTCGTGACGATGAACTCTCCAGAAGGTCATCCAACATCTCTCAGGAGACAGGAATCTCAATCGTTGCTGACCATCCCAGATTCGACGTGGACCACAGATACCTCAGAAACACGCCATCCACGCTGCACTCAAGAAACACACCCATCAGCTACACCAACGCCACTCCGGAAATCCCAGAGAACATCCAATATACCCACACCCCGACTCTTCCAGATACTCATAAGGACGCTCATGAGGGAAATAACGACACTGATGACCGTTTATGACTTTTATTCCCTTGATGAAATCTAATTTCCCGCTTCTTGTACGTGTTTGTAGAGCTCTCCACTCATCCGAAAACTATCGATGGCGGTGTTTAATGACCCGCGGAACCCGGCCCTAGCCGCGCCATGGGAGGTTCTAGAAAAAAAATGTGGAGAGGCTTCTCTGACTATAAAATCCACCTCACTCCCGTACACTTGGGCAGTGAGCCGTGTTTGTACTGGTCCAAGAAAGCACAACCCACACTATGCTGACAAGAAGAATCACTCCAGCAGCAAGAGCACTCGTGCGCTCCAGAGCCGCCACAATGGCCCAGCGCCACCTGGGTCCCTCGCTGGTGGCAATGGCTATCCAGGCACACCCAACACCACAACCACACACTCCACGTCTTGCGAGAGGATACGCAAGTCAAGGTCCTGGTGGGTTCCAGATGAGAATGGATCCGAACCAACAGCAGGAACAGAAGCCGGCGCTTGAGCAATTCGGTACGAACCTCACCAAGCTTGCCGCTGAGGGTAAGCTCGACCCAGTGATTGGACGTGACCAGGAGATCCAGCGTGCAATCCAGATTTTGTCCAGAAGAACGAAGAACAACCCGGTGCTCATCGGCCGTGCTGGTGTTGGTAAGACGTCGTTGATTGATGGCTTGGCCCAGCGTATCGTCAAGGGAGAGGTGCCGGAGTCGCTGAAGAACAAGCAGCTCGTCGCACTTGATCTTGGTGCCTTGATTGCCGGTGCCAAGTTCAGAGGAGAGTTCGAGGAGAGACTGAAGTCCGTGCTTGAAGAGATTGACCAGGCCAATGGAGAGATCATCGTCTTCATTGATGAGGTCCATATGCTCCTGGGCTTGGGTAAGAGCGATGGGTCCATGGACGCCTCAAACATCTTGAAGCCAAAGCTCGCAAGAGGATTGAGATGTATCTCCGCTACTACTCTGGATGAGTTCAAGATCATTGAGAAGGACCCGGCTCTGACCAGAAGATTCCAGCCAATCTTGTTGAACGAGCCAAGTGTTGAGGACACCATCTCCATCTTGAGAGGATTGAAGGAACGTTATGAAGTCCATCATGGTGTCAGAATCACCGATGCCGCTTTGGTCTCGGCTGCCACTTTGAGTAACCGTTACATCACTGACAGATTCCTCCCTGACAAGGCTATTGATTTGGTTGATGAGGCTTGTGCGGTCTTGAGATTGCAGCATGAGTCCAAGCCTGACTCCGTTCAAATCCTCGACAGATCAATCATGACCATTCAGATCGAGCTTGAGTCTTTGAAGAAAGAGACTGATCCTCTTTCTGTTGAGAGACGTGAGAAGCTTGAAGATGAACTTAAGAAGAAGCAGGATGAGCTTTGGAGACTCACCAAGGTTTGGGAAGAGGAGAAGGCAGAGATTGACGCCATCAAGAATGCAAAGAAGGATTTGGAGCAGGCAAGACTTGATCTCGAGATTGCACAGAGAGATGGAAATTACGCAAAGGCTTCTGAGTTGAGATATGCCAAAATCCCAGATTTGGAGAAGAAGGTTTTCATCAGTGAAAGTGAGGATGCTAAGCCTGCCTCTCTCTTGCATGAGTCCGTGACATCTGACGATATCTCCAAGGTGATTTCCAAGATGACTGGTATCCCAATTGACACTCTCGTGAAGGGTGACAAGGACCGTTTGTTGTACATGGAGGACTCGTTGAAGAAGAGAGTTGTTGGTCAAGATGATGCCATCCATGCCATTTCTGATGCTGTCAGACTTCAGAGAGCCGGTTTGACTTCTGACAAGAGACCAATTGCATCCTTCATGTTCCTTGGTCCAACAGGTACCGGTAAGACTGAGTTGACGAAGGCACTTGCTGAGTTTTTGTTTGATGATGCCAACAATGTTATCAGATTTGACATGTCTGAGTTCCAGGAGAAGCACACTGTTTCCAGACTTATTGGTGCTCCACCAGGTTACGTTATGAGTGAGTCAGGTGGTCAGTTGACCGAAGCTGTGAGAAGAAAGCCATACGCTGTTGTTCTCTTTGACGAGTTCGAGAAGGCACACCCTGATGTGTGCAAGGTTCTCCTTCAGGTATTGGATGAAGGTCAATTGACTGACTCTCAGGGTACCCATGTTGACTTCAAGAACACCATCATTGTCATGACCTCCAACATTGGTCAGGATATCTTGCTCCATGATGAGGAGATCAAGAATGACACTGGTAAGGTTTCAGAGTCCACGAAGACCAAGGTGATTGAGGCTATGAAGAGAAACTACCCACCAGAGTTCATCAACCGTATCGACGACGTGTTGGTGTTCAACAGACTCTCCAAGGACGTCCTCCGCAGCATTGTTGATATCAGAATTTCAGAAGTTCAGGAGAGATTGGTTGACAAGAGAATGACTCTGCAGCTCACTGATGAAGCAAAGGATTGGTTGACAGAGAATGGTTATGACAGTCTCTACGGTGCCAGACCTCTCAACAGACTTATCCAGAAGAGATTGTTGAACCCAATGGCTATCTACTTATTGAAGGGACAACTCAAGAACAATGAGACAGTTAATGTTTCTGTTAAGGATGGTGAGTTGTTTGTGGAGCCAAACCACACTGAGGAAGAAGTTGCTGCAGAAGAACAGGCTGCCAAGGAGAAGGAGGAGCAGCATGGTAAGAGCAGCGCTAAAAAGGCTGAGATCCTCGGGGATGATGAGTGATTTTACGACATAATGACATGGAAAGGGTTTGTATATATGGATAATTGGATACTTGTATGAATAAATAATGAGAGTGTAGAATAAATAGAGATAAGTTACGTGTGTTGGGCCTGGGGTGGTGGTGGAACTGGGGTGGAAGCCTCCGAGGCGGGGATGATCTTGTCAGTCCACTTCACATCGCTCTTCAACAAGCTCGGTTTCTTGGTCTCCACGTGTCTTTTCCACAAAATTTCTGCTGGATCTTGATCAGGCTCAATCCACTCAAAGTTGTCACCCCCTGTGAGCCAGTACTCTTGCAGAAGCAAGTCACTTTCTGGGTGAATAGGCTCCATGCCCCTGTTCGCAAGAGCCTCGTTGAGTCCATCGCTCGTAAATCCATCATTGTTGCTCAGTTCGATATCAGCTTCGGCAATTTTGGAGAACATAACAATTTCATCGGCATGGGTGTACTTGTGGTTACTCGAGACACCTGGCTGCCAGGCGACGTCGCTGACTTTTCCTGAGAACTTTCCACCAAAGGCAAGATATCCGAAGAACGATAAATTTCCCAGGTATGTGATGACCATTCCGTAAACTCCAATATGCGGTGTAAGTTCAAGCATGCGGAGAATTACATCCACACCAGCAACGCTGCCACACATGCCTGCAAACATCTTCAAAATGGCACTGTTCCGCTTGGACTTCATGAGCTCGATGTACTGCGGGGAAGCAGCAGTGAGATCCACAATCTTGACGGCATTCTTGATGTCAGCCTCCCACAGTGAGCGACGTAACGCAGCCATTCCTGTTTCTCTCGAGATTGGTTGGTGTGGGTTCCGCTGTTGGAATGCTTCAAGGAGAGACACAAGCAATGTCGACGGCGGTTTGAGGAGAAGAATCTTTTGGAATACATCCTCGCTGAGTTCACGTGGTTCCAGAACCAGCTGTTTAGCTATGCTCTCCAGGCCATCTGCTTCTTTAATAGATGATCTTCCAGCATACTCGAACAAATTCTCAAAGGTATCGAGGTACGGCTTGTATGATTCAGGGTCTGTTGTGACGGTCTCGACGGGCCTTGCTTGAATGGATGCTTGAAGTGCATCAAGAGACTGGAATCTCTGTCTCAAGGTCTCGTAGCTCCGAAATTGCCGTCTCCATATCCGAGAGAAGGTCTGAGTCCGCCACATCTCGGTACAGTTGGAGTGCTCTGGGATAACCTTGAGGTTGAAAGGGAGGAGCGAAAGAGTGGTGCAATCTTTGTTTTTTGTTTTTGTGGGGTTGACCTTGATGATTTTTGACTGGGGCTAGCTCTCCCCCTCCCAGCAGTTGCATTTGAGGTTAGGTACAACCAAGATTGTCATCTCCAGAATGTCAACACCCACAAAACAAGTCAATATAAAAGGTAGGAAGTGATAGTGTGAATCGCACGTCAGAAAAATAAATGCCTCCCCAGGGGTTCGAACGGGGAACCCTTATTTGAGGGGCAAAAAAAACAGGTCCAGACGAGATTCGAACTCGTGACATTCTGTGAGTGAAACAGACGTGATAACCACTACACCACTAGACCAGTTTCGGAACTATTTTTGACAAAGGTTGAGTGTCCGACAACAGCCCAAATTAGCAAAAATTGCTCAATTTTACGCATTTATTGGTACTAGTGGATAAATTGGATCCCCAATAACCTAGCTACATAGCTCATTTACCGATATTAATGGTTCCAAGAGTGTGGTATGCTGTCAAAGTGAAGGGTAGGCTCTCTCCTTCAGAAATCAGCTCCTCATGAGGCGGATAAAAGTCGGCACTCAGAAAGATTTAGAAGTAGGTCTAAGGTATAATCGGGTCTGCTTAGTTCACTAGTGGCCTTTTACGGGGCTTTGAGAACATTTTCATGATCAAATCCCAGAAAACTTTGAAGAAATGGAGTGACACAAGGAATAATGGGAAGACAGTATGCAACCATTTACAGTTTTTATGATTTTTACACTGCGACCGGGCGTCGCGCTCTTAACTATGGGGAGCGATCGCCAAAATTCCTTAAGTATGGGGCGCTCGCGGAGGTCTCCAGCAAAATCAAGGATTAGCGCCTTGGGATGAGGAGATCATAGAAACTTTTGTATGAGAGACGTTTTAATAAAGGAATTGGCTATCGAATGACACCTTTCTTGAAGAATTTGGTCCGCGCACTCCCAAATTGGCCCTCTCCTGGCCGACCCTTTCTGAGCCTTAACTATGGGAGCGTTTCGAAGGTCCTCCGCGGGAAACGGCGCTACACCAGCACCCAAGCTCAAAAATTGATCTTATTAGCAGATCCTTCTTATTGATTGACTGGAGTATCCAATGATACCAATTACGAAACAATTTTCCAGCGAAACGCCGAAACGACCCTGAGCCAGCTCATCCTTAACTATGGGGCCATGATCAAATCGTCGCGCTTAACTATGGGAGCCTCCCAAAGGTGTCCCGCGGGAAACGCTCTCACTCTCGCCTACATACGTTTTAGAAGAAACAAAGCCTGGAACCTTTCTAATCATTGGCCTGCGTACCTATCAGTACCAATTTCCAAGCAATTCCCCTCCGCTTCTCCAAAATGACCCTCGGCGGGTGGAGCCTTAACTATGGGGGAGGATGGCTTCGCTCGCGCTTGACTATGGGAGCGCTCTGGAGAGCCTCTTTTGAAGGAGAGTTTTGGCGGCCTTCCAGGTGATTACATTAGAAACATCCCATACAAAGGTTGTTTCTAGCTGGCAACATAATCTAAATATGTGATTAGATTCATGGATTTTCGCCCCTATGATGTTTGGCTACTGGGAGGTGGTGGCCGTCTCTGAGGATCGAGCTTTGAGGAGCGCGAGCCACTGACTTCATGAGATACCCTGCGAAAGTGTTCGTCTACGGCAACGCACAAGCGTCTTAATAGAAAACATATGAGTCCTCTTAAGTTATTCATATGTTCTAGTATTATTAACTGCGAGCAATATGCCTTAATACCTTCCCACCTTTGTGTGAGCCCCTCTCAAATATCATCCTTCTAGAAAAGCATCGCTCGTCTTTAAGAGGCGACTGTGCGATCCAAACAACCACTTATTTCCCCAAACTTCAGTCCCGTATACTTTTGCTATTCAAGTTTCCTTGTACAAATGGGTTAGCCTGTATCTTGTGTGTAGCGCCTGTGGTGCTCCTATTTGGAGAGGGAGGTTAAAGGCGGGCGCGCGTACCCCAGACTTTCTGAAATCTCGCCGCGTCCCATCAAGGGGCCCATCGGCCCATCGCTCAAACTCCCGCACAAGACCACCCCCTTCAAAGATAGCCCGCACCAACGCCCACGGCAATTTATTAGGAAAGTGACGAGGGAATCCATAATTTCAGTAGCACATTCTTTCCAGAGAGAAAACTGGAGACCATTACTGCGGTGAAAAGGTCTCTCTTCCCCATCTTAATACAGGCCATCCAGAAAGATGGGTCTCACTTCGACCGCTGTAGCTCTCCAGCTGGTAGGCTGACAATTTGCATTCAAAGCACCAATTATGATGTGCCACTTGCCTATGACCTCCCACTTGCTTTCAGTCCACTTCACGCCCTAGAGATGTGTGAGCTCAGATTCTTTGAGGGGTGGTCATGTCGAGCTGGCGCGGCAGCGGAGGTGGTAGAGAAAAAAAAGAGGCCATCAAGAGCGCGAGCGAGGTGGGAGAAGACCTCTCTTTGGGAGCGCACCCACAGCTCAGCACGCCCGTAAAAATGGTAAATCATGCGCTCAGCAGAGAATGCATTACCCATAATATGCCTTCCATTTCCCATAGTGTGCAACAGAGGGGTGGTGACGGTGCTGTGGGGCCCTGAAGTTAGCCAGTAGAATCGATCTGAAGTCGCCATCTTTGGTCAGCTCTCACCGAAGCTGTAGGTGCTCTGATAAGCTGGGACTTGCTGTAGTAGTGAATCTGAGGGTTTAGCATCCCATAAAAGCTTATACTGAAATACTATCCGGCCAGATTTAGCGCTCTGGTTGGAATTAGTACGCGTCTCTATCAACGCGCCCGTGGCTGGAGGCTCCTGGAGTTCGCCGCAGCACTGCAGCAGCTCGCGCCGGCAAAAAAAAGACCAAGAAACGTCCGAAAGAGGAAGTAACCTTGCTTAACTATGGTGGATACACTTGGGGCAATTACGGCTTCCGCACACTACTTGAGCAGGAAGTGGCAGATGGAGTGGGTAAAAGAGAGTCGTTTAAAGTGCTGGAGCTTGGTTTGGTTTAACTACCCCCTCTATAGACCCCTAAAAGAGTACATCCTAAAACCCATCCTAAAATGAATCGAGACGCCAATTTTTACTCCTCAATAACTTCTTGGGAATATGGGCCATGACTTCTGTCTTTGGTACTCCGATAGATATGCTCTAGAACTTTATTTGTTCAAAATTAGGAGTGATTTCAGCCGCTGGTTCCCGAGTTATTCTGGTTTAAAGCAATTAATTTGGGGAACTTCTACAGAAAATAGAGCACTTGAAACGGAGAACGCGAATTTTGTATGGGAGCGCGATCGCCCCAGATCGCTTAACTATGGGGAGGGCGCGAAGGTGTCTCGGGAGATCTTGAATAGCTACCTCAATATAGAAGATATAAAGAATTGGCCAAAAAGGCATCTGGCAAATTGATCTGGCTATCTAACAAGCCAATTCTGAAGAAAATTGGCCTGCGCGTTCCCGAGATAGCCTTTGGAGGGAAGACCCCTGCCCTTGAGCTTAACTATGAGAGCGCTTCAGAGGCCCTCTTTTGGGAGCGAGTTTTGGCACCCTTACCGGGGGAATTGGGAAAAGTTTCACATACAAAGGTTTTTATTCATTGGCAAAACCTTCAATATATCGACTTATTTTCTCACATTTCCGCCGTTTTCCGATTTCACTCCTGAGCGCTGGTGGCTCCTCCAGAGGATCGAGCTCTGGGAGCGCGGGAAAGTGAGGTGATCTGACACCCCTCTGGAAGATGCCTCTGAGGGGGCATCAACAACGAATGAGTAGAATATCAGTGACATTTTATAAAACTAAATTGGCACAAGTATCATATTCTCCATGTTTCCAAGTGTTTGACTAGCTCAAACGGTCGTACAAGCTCTCTCAATGTGGGCCTTCATGAAAATCTTTGTTTGTCTTTGGAAGGGCACAACAAAAGCCACAAGGCTCCAATTGTCTCCATCTCATATAGTGATATTTCGCTGCTATTCAAGATTACTCTCCCAAAACCATTACTGTATTACTTGGATATAGCGATGACAGCTCCCCAGTTTGTGGAGGTAGGTCTGATCTGGCCGCGCCTACCCCAGATTTTCTCACGGTTCCCGTGCGATCGCTGATGGGTCAATCAAGAGATCATCACTGAAACGACCACCCCCTCAAAACTTGGCTTGTACCATCCACCACGGCCCCTCAGCAGTAAAACAACGGGCCCCTCCATTATTTCAATAGCACAAAAGTCACTGGAAGAAATCTGGGAAGGGTAGACCCATTGTGAGAACCTCTTTTCTGATATTCAACACAGGCCATCTTCTTCAAACAAGGTGCCCACCGCAAGTGCCATATCTCCTCTTCCAGTAGTCTGAGTGCTCCCATCTGAAAGTACAGCCATTTTGGGCCAATCAACTATCTGTGAGACATTTCCCAATGTGATCATGGTATGTCTGTCGGGCGTGGATAACACTTCTGGGAGGGGGGGTCTGGTGGAGCTTGCGCGGCGAAGATGGCGATCGCGTGAAGAGCGCGCGGATGAAGAGCAGAGGCTCCTCTTTGGAAGCGCACTACCGCACTAGAATGTTCCTCGATAGTGATGGTGGTAGTCTTGACGGATGGATCATTGCCAGAAATATGAAGAACCAGTTTGAGAATACCTCTCAGTGTCGTGTTGATGGCGTACCGGGGGTTTAAATCCAGGCTTCACAGTGGGTCATTTGGCTTCTTTGGAGTGCTCTGACAGCTGCCACGGTGATTCTGAGATTCTGTGAGTTGTGCTGGATAGGCAGATGTGACATCTTTGTCCTTGAAGATATCCACGAGCGCATCAAAGGGCGTGGTTGTGGAGGACAAGGCTGATATATGCCATCGTCCTAATGGGAGGATCCGTGCTCCAGACTTGCTCCCGCGCTGATGGCCGCGAGCGCGAAGCTGTTGCTAGGGGCACGACACTATACACACATTGGAGGCCCCATATCTGCCGTCACACGACCTGTGATAACCATCTGATAGTTTAGTATTGTTTGCAAGAGCCATATATACCAGATAAGTGTTTAATGCATAGTTATGTGCTATATAAGTTTTGTATTGGAGCCGCTTGAGCTCCCAGCCGCTTTTCCAGCCGCCTTTTTGAAATAGCTTCAAATTTTGGTGTGATATACCTCCCTCTCAGTACGTACCTGGTAGTGCTCCATAGAGCCAGTCGAAGCGTCTCGATCTGAACTTTCTGAAGAGAGTATTTTGGTCTTTATAGCTCATCTGTAGCAGGAGTTATGGGCGTTTGAAGTGATTTTTTGAAACTTCTCCAGAAAATGGGGTGATGTCATCGATATTGAACAGTTCACTCAAAAACCCCATTTTTTGACTAAAAAAAGTGCATATTTCCGCCCCTTTTTTGGGGATAAAAATGGTATCACAAGAAAGAGAACCTTTAGTTTCACAGGGTCCCGGTGGAAATTATATTTCAAGCTGCGTAGTTGTCGAGATCTCTGAATTTATTTATGGCTTTATTTGTATGTGGCTTCGGGTGTGTGACGCGGTGTGG
>PPNT02000030.1:0-145000 GCA_003708285.2 Petasospora xylosilytica | reverse complement strand
TTGAGAGGAGGGCTCACGGCCTGGATCAGGGTGAGGATCTCCTGGAGGTCCTGTAGAGCTCAGATTCATCAATTGTGTTCTCTGAAGGTTAGATTGATTTTTTTTAATGTTGTTCTTTTTCGCAACTGGCGGGGTTCGAACGAGGAGCTAGAATTCAGCAAAAAAAGAAGAAGTGCCATTACCAGGAATCGAACCTGGGTTTGCTCGGCCACAACGAACTGTACTAACCACTATACTATAATGGCTTCTTCGAAATAAGAAAAGATGGTTCTTCAGGTGACCGTGTCGGGAACATGTTTTATGAAATCCCCGCCTTCTAGCGCCTGAACACCGTTAAAAGCCACCAATACCTGACAGTATTCATGGAAGAAGTGCCATTACCAGGAATCGAACCTGGGTTTGCTCGGCCACAACGAACTGTACTAACCACTATACTATAATGGCTTCTTCGAAATAAGAAAAGATGGTTCTTCAGGTGACCGTGTCGGGAACATGTTTTATGAAATCCCCGCCTTCTAGCGCCTGAACACCGTTAAAAGCCACCAATACCTGACAGTATTCATGTTGTTGATTTTTGACCTTCAATCCACTGAAATGACTGAGGATTGGTGATCAGATAAAGCCGTGAGGTAACAGAACTGCGACTACTGCCCCGTACCTAGCGACAGCAAGGCCGCGAAGGATCAGCCACTGCATATGGACAGTCATCAAGGTCTAGTGTCGATTCTACCAGATCTGGATCGTTAGATAGCCACATTTGGTTGTCGATTATAGTCGAAAAATCGACCTATAGTACACATATAATCATTACGCATCAGTTTCCCACCAGCTCAAAGCACTTGGATCCAGAACGTGAGCTTCTCGGTCTTCATGTTCGCAGCCTCCTGAGCTCTTGTTCTGCTCTCTTCAACACCATCCTCCACAGCGACATCGAACACAACCATGTTGAGGCCAATTGGCAACTTCAATTCATATCTCGACTGGAGCTGTCTTCCTGAGTCGGCGTAGTGGATTGATGGAACTGGGTTAACGCGCTCGCCGTTGACGGTGAGGAAGGCCTGGTGCTTCTTCTTGACCAACGCATCGTTCAATCCAGCAGAAACAGAGACAGCACCTTGTTGGCGTTGAAGCATAAGTGTATAACTTGTCACTGGGAAGTCCGAAGCGACGAATCTGTGCTCAAACCAGTTCTGAATTGGTTGTACTGGAGCGGCCTGTGATGGCAATGGTCTGAGTTGTTGCTTGTACAAACTTCTAGACGAAGTGATTGTGATCTCCTGGATATAGGCATCTTCAGCCGAATGTGTCTTATCTCTTGGTTTCGTGGACGGAAGCATGACTGCTGGTGTCTGGTTTGCTTCTTCGTCTTCCTCCTCTTCTTCTGACTCAGACATTTCACTGTCAGAATGCTGGGGTGTTTCCTGCTTGATTGGCTCACCAGTCAGTGGGTTCAGAAGAGAGGATCCTCCCAGTTCTCCTGGAATTGGGAGCTGGCCTCCTCTGTTGTGTAATGTGAGGCTGAGCTTCGTCTTTGGTGGCTTGATTTTCAATCTGACGGACTGGAGGCCGTTTGGTGTGTCTCTCTGCTGAAGCATGGCGACACGAGTGGCCTCAATCTCTCTGTTAATGGCAGCCATTCTGTCGTGGAAGTAGTCCTGCAAGATACGAGAGTCAGAGTGTAACAATGTACCCGGCGCATTGTACTCCTGTGCGTTCTTCCAAACAAGCTCAACCTGGTTCTGGAACTGACCCATGGACTTGACTTTACCAGCCAAAATGTTCTCTTTGATTGTGTTCAAAGCCATTGGTTTCTTGACGATTTTGTAATAGTCAGGGAATGCCTTGCGGCTGACATCAAACGTGAAAGGCTTCCCAATATTTGTACCATCGACCTCGTAGTTGATCAACTCATCAAGGACCATCAAGAACTTCGCCTTCTGAGTCATGGCGCCTGGTGTTCCCGGTGTTCCCGGTGCCGGCGTAGCTCCTGCTGATGTTGCAGTCTCAGCTGTTGTGTGGGCACCGAACTTAATCTTGATCTTCGGAAGCGGCTTGGCTGGTGTTGTGGTTGCAGTGTCCTTTTCGTGAGCCTCATCTTCTTCATCCTCAGCGTTGAACTCTTCATCGCCATCATCTTGTTCTTCAGCCTCTGCATTCTGGGATTCAACGAATTGCTCAGTCTGCTCTTTGACAAACTCGTAAATCTTGACGGAATCCTGAGCAAGTTCTGATTCTGGGACGTTGTAGGTGTTGCAGTTGTCGGACATGAGCTTGAAGTCGGCAATGAAGGCATCCGTAGAGCCGTATTCCTGATTCTTGATCTTCTGCTTAATCTCATGGATGGAGATCGGGTTCTGAATGACCTCCCAGTAATCGGGGAGGATCTTCTTGGATGGGATTTGGAGGAAGTCCTGGACTCCTTCGAGACTGAGCACGAGCTTGATGGTGTTGTCGAAGAACTCGTACATGCTCTTGTCGGCCTCCTTCTTCTGTTTCTTCTCCGCGTGGAACTTCTTCATCTTGTCACTCTTTCTCTTGTTCTTCGCCATCTTGACCAGTGTTTTGTGTGTGTGAAGCGCTGTTGATTCGTAGTGTTTTGTTGTGGCGGTTGACGCGTTTTTGGCGGCGGTTTTGATTTTGAACTTTGAGCTCCAAAAATATTCCGATCTTCCGCAGCCAAAATTCCGATTTCTCGGATGGGTGCCCGCAGTTGAAGTCGGCCGACAACTCTGTGTAATTGTTCGATTCAGTGCTCCAAATCCACGCCATGTTCAAGAATCGTCTGCTGCTTTTAAAGCAGTTTGTACGCTTCTCCCACACAAGTAAGCTTGAGCTTTTCTCCGCAGCTTCCCTGGTCATTTACTAACTCTTTGACAGAGCGTGCTGTGCCCGAGTCTCTCACAGTCTGTGGAAAGACCTACAAGACAGATGAATGGACCAATGTGACGCCCTCCATTCTCGCACTTACAGAGAGATCACTACATCTTCAGCCTAATCATCCAATCGGAATTCTGCGAGACCTCGTGGAAAGACGCTTCGCTGGTCTTGGATACACCTTCTACAACGAGTTCAAGCCCGTGGTGACCACCTACGAAAACTTTGACTCTCTGGGCTTCCCGCAGGACCACCCAGGCAGATCCAAGACAGACACATACTACATTAATAAGGATACCCTCCTGAGAACACACACATCCGCCCATGAGCGCGAGTGCTTCAACAAGTGTGAGACTCCGGGTTACTTCATCTCCGCAGACGTGTACAGAAGAGATGAGATTGATCGCACCCACTATCCTGCATTCCACCAGATGGAGGGTGGCCGTATCTGGAGACGTGACGACTATTCAAGCCAGGAGGAGCTTGAGGCTCAGTTGGAGAAGGATATTGCTGCCATTCCAGGTGTTGACATCGTTGTTGAAGACCCAAACCCTCCTTTCCATCCAGAGACAAACCCAAAGCAGGAGTACATGAACGACCGCGAGACCGAGCTTGTTGGCCAGCACCTTAAGAGAACAATTGAACTCATGGTGAATGAGGTTTTCAACGAGGCAAAAACAGCTGCCAAGCTCGCTGGTAGTGAGGAGGAATACTTGAACGAGCCACTCAAGGTGAGATGGGTCGAGGCATACTTCCCATGGACTGCACCAAGTTGGGAGATCGAAGTGTGGTGGAAGGGTGAATGGCTTGAGTGCTGTGGATGTGGTGTTGTGAGAGAGCAAGTCCTGACTAACGCTGGAATTAAGAACACCATTGGATGGGCCTTCGGTGTTGGTCTTGACAGAATCGCCATGTTGTTGTATGGCATCCCAGATATCCGATTGTTCTGGACACTTGATGAGAGATTCCACAAGCAGTTCGAGCAGGGAAAGATCACAAACTTCAAGCCATACTCCAAGTACCCTGGTACTGTTCGTGATATTGCCTTCTGGGTTCCATCTGTTGATGAGAAGGTGCATATCAACGACTTGATGGAGATTGTTCGTGATATTGGTGGAGACCTTGTTGAGTCTGTGACTTTGATCGATGAGTTCACTCACCCAAAGACTGGAAGAAACTCTCAATGCTACAGAATCAACTACCAGTCCATGGATAGAAACATCACCAACGAGGAGGTGAATGAGTTGCAGGAGAAGGTCCGTGCAGCCGTTGAGGAGACTTACAACGTCGAGCTCCGTTAATACCATTACCTTGTACATAGATAGAAAGGATTGTGTTCATAGAATCATGTTTGTATTTCTTTTAATGTAGAGCCATGATACAAGGTATTAGAGTTTCGACTCCTTTAAAGATGAATCCACGAGCTTGCAAACCTCAGCAGCAAGACCCCAAGAGGCCTGGTAACCAGCACCAGCGATACCGTAGTTGTGGATGATCTTGCCCTCCTTCTCCAGGCGCACGCCCCCTGTTCTTCCTGGTCTGTGGCCGACATTCTCTCTGAAGACATCAATCTCCGTAGGGTTTCCACACTTTGGATCAATCATCTCTGGGGCATACTTCTTTGCACGCTCAACGAGACGTTGTGTAAGACCAGGATCAGGTTGTGATGACCAGTCGTTGACGATGAAAGTTCCTCCGATGATGGCGCCTCCCTCTTTTCTTGGGAACATGTAGAACGACTCGTTGGCAAATCCTGGAATCTTGATGGAGACCTGCTTAGAGGCACTGTTGCGAACCCAGAGAACCTGGCCTCTGATCGGGTGCACCTTCTCGTCCTCAACACCACCGAGGAAACGTGCCATGATACCGGTACAGTTAATCACCAAGGCTGCCTTCTCGCCGGAGTCGTGGAGGTCAAATGCATCATTGATGTGGTCGATGTGCTTTCTCTTGAGAACTCCGCCGAGGGAGAAGCACTGCTGGAGGAGATAGTGCAGGTAGATTGTGGTGGAGATGGTCACTGTGTCGTATGTGAACCCTCCAGCGAACTCTCCTGTCTGTGGGATCTCGGACTTGTCCAAGACTCTGAAGTTCTCCATGATGTCCTTGAACCAAGGGAACTTCATCTCTCCGTTGGTCTTGAGCTCCTCGTATCTGACGTACTTGTGGTGTGGGACGATCCAGACTCCAGTGTTTGGGTTTGTGCGTGCAAAGTCCATGAACTTGTGATACCCCACCACGTCCACTGCTTTGGCCCAAACCTCATCCGGTCCAGCAAAGGAGGACCAGTTGGCTCCTGCGAAAGGAGAAGTGTACTGGATGTCGAGATCTCCTGGGATGTGGCGGCCGATAATGGTCACTGAGTGGCCCTTCTTCAAGAGCTCCAGGGCGCATGTGAGGCCCGAAACACCGGCACTGTTCCGGAGTGTTAGTGGCCTGGATTAATCAGGAATTCAGTGGCAAACATACCCAACGACGACGATCTTGGCCATGATTGTGCTTGGACTCTACAGTGAGAACAAAGAGCGAACAAAGAGCGAAAGGGCCCACTTTTATAGGACGATGGAAGATCGCGCGACATTCATCGGGAAGCCGATAGCGCGTACAACTCCGAAGCATTTGAGTGGGGAAAAGATGCCCCAGAGAGCCAGATTTTTAGTATCTAGTTGGAAATTCTACATGGCGATATCACATAGACTACCTGTGGTAATTCCCAGGCTAACAGCCCCCTTGGATGGCATATTATTCACCATCGAATCCACCGACGCCGCACCAACTTCCTTATCGGGACATATCTCCACCCAGGTTCATCTCAACAGGTCTCCCTGATCAAAAAATACGCCCACGATACACAGCACCGTCGCACACAGGATCCTTGTGTCATGAGGGAGTTCCTCTCTATCGTGGAACTTCTTGGCTCTGACTCCCAGCTCTCGTACCACTGAGACGTCGCTGTGGTTGAGCACCTCTGGCACTCGAACAAGAAGCGAGTAGGTCCACTGTGCCACTCGAGCAGGAGTCTTCGCTGACAGCCATCGCGTTGCATACACAATCAGTTTCAGTGTCAGCTCCATGTCCAAGTTGGAGATGATGGCCAGTGATGGTGGGTGGGCCATGATGTAGGACCTCCATTCTGTGAAGTTCTCGGGAAAGACAAAGTCATCTGGGATGGGGAGAGCACCGACTTCGGGTAATTGTTCACGTTGTTCTTTGAACTCCTTCAGAACAACATCTTTGAATTGGGAGAGATCACGGAACGACTGAGATGCCGAATCCGGGCTCTGGTCCTTGGCTTCCTTTGGCTTCTTCTCCTCTTTGTCCTGGTAGTCGATGGCCTTCGGTATGAACATCACTGAGCTTCCCTCCTCGGCTTGTTTCCTGGAGATTTTGTTAGTAGAATGTCCAGAGAAGTAACAAACAATACCATACATACCTCACCATGGCCAAATATGTCTCTCCATCTGTGGGAATAGTATCAGGAGTGATGTTGCTGAGAACGTTCTCCGCCACCGGAAGGGCTCGATACTGGCCGAAAACTGGGTCCAATTGGCGAGAGTTTTCGCCATCCTGACGACGCTTGTTGCTGCCCTTGTGTCCCTGGGACCCCTTCCTCTTTGACATCCTCCTAGTACTTCTAATTGCCTCAAATCAAAGAGTCTGAGAAGTAGTTGGATCATCTCCTCCGCGAAAACTCCGAAGCAAGAAACCCGAACACAACGACAAGTTGGCCTTCTCTTAATCTCTTGTACTTTCTTTCAAACTCACTATCACCACATTAAAAGCACCTCCTGAGGACCATGGACGCTATTGCTGACAAGGCCTTTGCCACAGAGGCCCCACAAGCCGGTGCGATGGGTAAGTTGCACCTTTGTTCCTGTCAAAAGAATCACCAACTAACGCCACACAAGTCGAGTCGCCGTCACTGCTCACACTCATTCTCGACACAAATCCAGTACAATGGCACAAGCTGGGAGATAAGTCAGCTCTAAGGACTGTTCTTGAGAGTCTTGTTATTGCCATCAACGCTCACATGGCTCTGAACAATGCCAACAGAGTCGCCATCATTGCAAGTCACTCAGATGGCGCCAAGTTCATCTATCCATCAACATCACAAAACCAGTCTGAAGCATCACATAATCATGAGCATCAACACAATAATTCAGAACATAAAGATACAGAATCCCCTGACAGTGAGTCCCGCTCGGCTACGCCAGAAACCGTCACTCAAGGAGCCAAGTTTGTTGGCTCTCAAATGTACAGACAGTTCAAAGTTGTCGACGACGCCTTTCTGGAGAACGTGTTGGCTCTCTTTGAAGAAGATGCGCCCTCCAAGCCACCAAGAAACTCACTCTCTGCATCACTATCTCTCGCCTTGTCATACATCAACAAGACACAGGTTCTCGATCCAGCAATCAAGGCCCGTATTCTCTGTGTCAACATCTCTCCAGACGAACACCTCAAGTACATCCCAATCATGAACTGTATCTTTGCAGCACAAAAGATGAAAGTCCCTGTCAATGTCTGTCAGCTCTCTGGAAATGCTACCTTCTTACAACAAGCAGCCGATGCCACTTCGGGGGTGTATCTCTACATCGACAACCTTGATGGTCTTGTTCAATACTTTGCCACTGCCTTCTTCGTGGATCCATCTTTGAGAAACATCATCGTCAAACCAACATCAGGCAACATTGACTTCAGGGCTTCTTGTTTCAAGACAGGAAAGGTGGTGGATATCGGATACGTCTGTTCTGTGTGTCTCTGTATCCTGAGTGAAGTGCCCGAGGATGAGAAGTGTCCTGCGTGTGACAGTGAGTTTGACTCTCATGTGATACGCAAACTCAAAAGAAGACCAGCTGTGGGGAAAAGAAAGGCAAAGAAGAGAAAACTGGATGACTCAACGCCTACACCTGGCCCTGAGAGTTCAGTGAGCACGCCTGGTGGTGTATAATGCAATCTCTACAATGATCAGCACGAGTCTCTATTAGCCAAATGCTCTATCAGCCAAATTATCTATAATTACACACGCGTAGAAAACCAAAATAATCTCAAAACAGCAAATAATTTCATGACTAGGGACATCACCTGTCTCTTCCTCTCAGTCCTTCTCCTCCTCTTCCTGCACACCTTCTCTCAATCCTTCTTCTCCTCCTTCTGCTCGGCTTCTGGATCAATTCCAAACAGCTCAAATGCATACTGCGCCGTTGATCCGTAGAAGTCGTACAACTTTCTCGTTGGCTCATCAAACTCAACCAAGAGACCATTACTCATAGGGTCATCCACTCCTCCCACCTTGTCATATGCACAAAAGATGAAGTGTGCACACTCGTCCTTCTGCTGCCATCCTCTCTCGTTCTCACCTCTATCACTCTTTCTGTAGAACTCTCCATGTTTTGGAACAATGACGGCTTCGATGTGGTGGTAGGACTGGTAGAACTTCTTCAAATCATCAGCAGTCTCAAACACCTTCTTGAACATATCCTTCTTGACGTCATGCACCCACTCGTTCTCCTTCTTACAGTAGGTGAAACCAGAGTTGTACCAGAGCAGAGTGCTGTTATCAAGACCAGAGATATGTGCTGGATGTGTCGAGCAGACCTCATTGCCGATCAGTTTGCTTCTTCTGGAATCATCCTCGTCGTTAGGGAATCTCTGCTCCTTTGGCGTGATGAATCCTCCGGCACCAGCAGCCCAGTGGTTCATGTAGTAGTCCTCGTCACCAGCCATAGACATGCCGAGCCAGAACAGCTCCTTGTCACCCCACACGATGGCTGCAGCAGGGGACCAGATCTGGAGCTGCAGCGTGGAGAGCACACCGGTGAAGTGTCTCTTCTTGTCGATGGCAACGACTCCGGACTCCTGGAAGTGCTGGAATCTGTACTTGAAGAATCTGTTGCTCATGGTTCTGTCTGTGACCGGAGTAATGCCGAAGAGGGCCTGGTCGATCTTGGATGGGAGGAGCTTTCTGAAGAAACGCACGTCCGAACCCTTGTTCTGGTAGTGAATCTCACGGTCCTTGAAGAAGTAGGCGCCGTATTCCTCGTAGAATGGAGAATGCAAGATGTGCTGGTCAATGTTGGCTGTTGGAACAGTGTCAGTGTCGATAAGCACTGTGTGTTGGAATGAGGAGAAGAAGTATGCCAAGAGCTTGTTTGCGTAAGATCCAAACTTGGCGCGGTAGTGCTTAGAAACAGCGTTTGTCACATCCACAAACCAGAGCTCCTGCGGTGGGAAGAGCAGGTCCAATTCGCTTGGAAGAACCTTGCCATCATGTGGAACTGTCAAGTTTCTCAACTCCAACACGGCCTCAATGTTGTCCAAGTGTTCGAGGTTCAAGCCCTCTGTGGAACGGGCAAGTTTGATAAGTAACTTCTGAGCTTCTGGGGACAAGTCACCAGAGTGGACAATCTGGATTGGGAGTGTGTTACCGTTTGCTCTGAGAACAGCAAAGAGGGAAACGAGTTGCTCCACGTGCTTATCGGCAGCAGAGATGACGATGCCGCGGCCGTTAAGAGAGTCACGGAGGGTCTTCATGTAACATGGAGAGAGCTCTGGCTTCTTGTATGTCTCTCCCTGCTCCATCTGGCCATCGATATAGTTGCTCATGATTGGCATCGTATTCATGGACTTACCATCCCAACGTGTGTACTTTGGGTTTCTTCCCGAGAGCCACTGGAACAGACGTGTCTCAATGTCGTGACAGCGCTCCTCCTTGTGTCTGTTATCCTTGTTGAAGTGGCCGAATTGATCTAGGAAACAGGCCCCGTAGACTCTGAGATGTGTAGCTGACTCGACGAGCTTGTCCTCTGTCTGCCTCGTCTCCTTGGCCTTCTGCTGGAATTGGAGCTTGAAGAACTGGTCCATCTGCGCCTCCTCGGCCTTGCGGTCCTTCTCCTCGCCGCTCATCTTCTGGTCGTCTGGCCTGTCTTTGTCGAGCTCCTTCTTCCACTCGTCGACATGCTCACGGATGTACTCCTCCTCGGAATCGAAGATCCATCTGGTGTAAGGCAGCTCGTTGAAGTCGCCGGATCTCCAGGTGGCGTCCTCCGAGTAGAGCAGGTCGAAGTAGGCAGCACACTTGTCGCTGTAGGAGGAGGACGTGAAGCCGTTCTTGTGGGCACTTATCAGCCTCTGGTAGGGCAGCGAGAGCTCGTCGTCGCCGTCGTCGATGAACACCTCAGCAGGGGAGGGGCTGTCCGCGTTGTAGTGCGAGAAGAAGTAGATCTGGAACAGCAGAAAGGCTCCGGCCGCCAGCAGCTTGACGATGGAGGTGGTCTTCCGCATAGGACGGCGGATCTGGGTCATTGTGTTGGTGCTGTTGGTGCTGTTGGTGATGGCACTGGGGCTGCTGGTGTTCCTGGAGGAGAGCTGGTGACAAGAGATTTGATAAAATTTAATGGGACAGAGCATAAGCCCACGAGGCCCGCATGTTGGCCCTAGTCCTGAGCTTGGGACTGGCTCTACCGGGCATCTCAGAATTTGGCGGACAGGCAGTTTCTCAACTCTGCTGCCCCCTCCCGAGTTCCACGAAGCTCCGTTAGCGGCGTGGTGTGGGGACTATAGTACTCGCTCCCTAATGGCGACTAAAACAGGCCAATTGGCCCTGCTGAGCTCCTAACCGCTGCAGAACCACCAAAAGCTGATTTCTTCCCGTCAGCTTATCGCCACAGTCCCTCGTAAAGTAAAAAGAAACGGGAGATCTAATATGCACATGTTTGACTGAGAGTTTGAGTCTCCGCAGGCTGGCCGAGTCTGGTTTCCGAACCAGGGGCAACCGCAGCCGGCGATCAACACTCCCAGATACAGGCCGGGACCCTGGAGCTGACATGGTTTCCGCTGTGGATCGTCAATTGGCCTCATCACACCATCTCAGCTTCCCTCATCCTTGCCCTTTCCGGGGTTCGTGATGAATTGGAGAGCACGTTTCCTTTCTCTGCCCACCACCAAGGCAGCCTCTCTCGAACAAGGCCAGTCTGACCCATGGAGCTGCTCCCTGCGATATTTTATTATGTTGAGCCGGATGCATCTCGCCTCTCCTCTCCCCTATTATTCTGGCCCGTTCTCGGTTCCTTGTAACATCCACGTCAACAGCACCGGCCATAACTAGCCAAAAAGACAGCAGAATCCGTGAGCCCCAAAGTTCAACGATACACCCTTGTCTTGTGACTCCATCTCCACACTGCCACATGTCTTCCTCATCACGAGTCTCACTCACTCATCGCGATGCCGTCATGTCTGCCGACCGTTGATTTGTACAACCGCTGCGCATCCAACTGTCGCTGGAGGCCGATTGAAACGAAACAGTTTTCACCCACCACACACTATCCACTTGGTTTGAACTTACAGCACTCTAGTTTTATTCTGGGTTCCATCAATAGCTTTCTGGGCTCTCTGAGAAGCAGTCAGGGCCCAGGCTCCCGGGTGTCCCCCCAAGGATTGTGCTAGCCTATGTACCCCTGCGCGCTCCCTGTCAATGGGACCAATTAAATGGGAGCAACACCTACGAGCTGAAATCAGTCATCTCCACTTTGTATTTCCCCAAACACCACCTCACTCGGTGTCGATAGATCTGTAAAATTCGTCAACCAAATACTCAACGTCCAATCCAGAGTCCTTGAGTGTCAGCACCTGTCTGTGGATAAGCAGGATCATTCCGTCGAGCTGCTGTTTCTTCAACTTGATGTTATGGATAGTCTGCTTCAACAACTCAATGTGCTCCTTCACCTCTCCTAAAGCCCAATCAATGAGGTATGACAACGACTGGTAGTGTCCCTTGAACAGCCTCTTGTACAGCTCGATCGTGCTCTTGATGTTCTGGAACTTGACGATGGAGATGGCGTTGATGTAGTCTGCCACCCTGGTCTTGCCCGAGAGGTCCTTTTCCTCAGTCACACGAGACACCAACGAGTCGATGTACTGCTTGCGGTTGTTGAGGAAGAGAGTCTTGGCGATCTCCTTCTGCTTCAACTTCAACAAGCAGCGAATGGAAATATCCATGTTCAGCGGACTCAAATCCTTCGAACGCATCGTATCGATCAAGTTCTTCAAAATGAGGTCTCTCTTGGTGGAGATTTTGAGCTTCGAAACGTTGAAGAGCATCATTTCATCCTTGGTACAACTGGACTTTGCACCCACAAGAACATCCTCGGCATCCTCCAATCTGTCAAGTGCCTCGTCGTAGTTCTCGTGGAAAATGAGCACGTCAATCTCATCAATCTGGTCATCGGTTCTCTTGAGTGTTCTGAGAGTGCTTGAGTTGTCCGTGCTTCTCGATCTACTGTGCATTCTCGTGCTCAGGTCTTGCAAGATCAGCTGAGAGTTTCTGTTCTGATGATAACTCATTCTTGAAGGAGTACCAGGCACGGACCCACCATTCCCATTCTCTGTCAATGAAAGCATGTTGAGTGAATCTCTCAGTTGTTTCTGTTTCAAACTCTCAGCCTCCATGATATCACGCAGCTCATCACGCGCCTTCTTGTATCCATCCATGATCTTGCGGTAGTGATCCAATCTGTCCGTCTGATAGACATAGCTCAGACTGTTGTACTTAATGTTGATAGCGTACGTCTGACCCTCATTGCCCATCTGTGGAGCCAACTCAGTCAATTGGACCTCTCTCAATGGCCAGCACTGGTCCGCAACGAGCATCTGGGACTTGCTCTCCATTTGCTTCTTCTGCGTCTTGCGCTTTCTCGTAGCAACAAGGATGAGGTCGTTGAGAAGAAACAAGTGTGCTGGTTGGAGTGTCTTGAATGTGGCTGCGTTGAGTTCATACCAACGTCCACTCTCTGCGATGATGTGGCGCCCAGGGACGGCTGCAATGTACTTCTGTGCTCCTTCAACGTGCTTGAAAAGGGAATTCATCTGTGTGGCCCAGATCTTCTCGAGGACCAGGATACTGCTTCTGTCCTTGATACGATTGTTCTGATTGCGCTTCGACTTGGACTTGGTGAGCTCAGCTTGGTGCTCCATCTCCAGTTGGATCCGCTTCTCTGCAGATTCGTTCATCTGTGTCGTGATATCCATGAGCTCAGAGATGGCATTTCGAAGGAACTTCAGCTCCGACGATGTCTTTCCAAGCTCCACTGATGCACTTTTGAGTCGCTCGTAGGTCTGCAGTGAGGAGTTCTTGACATCGTTCTGTACTTTGGCCCTTAAGCTGTTCAATTGGTTGTTGAATTTCTCAATGTCAGTCGCTGTTGCATCTCCGAGACGCGATGAGATGAACGTCTCAGCATCAAACGATGGATCTCCGAGAAGCTTGTACTCCTTCGGATCGTGTAAGTCAATCATTCCACGTTGTCTGTTCGTTGGAGGATGCTGTCTTCCAGAGACCTTCGTTTGGGTGGCCGGATCGACGGACTGTGGCTGTGCTTGCGATTGTGATTGTTGGTCGTAGGCGCTCGTAGGCTGATCCACCAGCATGCTTCCGTACGGGTTAGCGTTCTTAGACTGTGCCTGTGATGGCAGTGATTGTCCAGTATAGTTCAAGTTCTCCTGCTGGTACTGGGCAAGGAGATCCTTGGGCAACGATGGCGCCTGCGAGCCGTTGGGCCCGCCGGTGCCAGCGAGTCCTCTGAGCTGTGTGCCGTCTGTGTAGTGGACAGACATTCGGCGCTGCATGGACTTTCCCATCTTGGCCTTGTCCTTCTTGTCGAGCGACGGCAACTCGCCAGGCACCGCGAGTCTGTTGTTGACGTCCATGTTGGCGTATGGGTTCTCAGACCCGGCGGCACCCATCGCCCGGCGCGACTTCTTGATGCTGATCTCGGGCATTGTGGGCGGAATTCCGGGAATTTGGTGGAGTGTCGAGCTCTCAGGATGTGAGCGCTCTTTTGTGCTCAGTTCTTGCTGCTCGGGGCTAAGCGCTGACGTGTTGGGAGCTGATTTGTTGATGGAGCTTGAGTGGTTTCGTTTGTTGTTTGTTGTTGTCTTCCGCCGCGAACTCCTGTGAGAAAAAGCGTTGAAGAGCCAGCCGAGCCCATATTACTCTCACCATAATACAAACATCACCAGCCAGAAGAGCAATGTCCCTCAACACTGCAGAGCTCAACTACATCATCTGGCGGTATCTCCAGGAAGCCGGCTTTGAGACCGCGGCCCTCGCGCTGATGGACGACACCAACGTGGTGGACTTCGACGCCCGCTTCAAGGAGCATGTGCCCATCGGCGCCCTGGTCGACCTCGTCCAGAAGGGCATTCTCTACACAGAGGCAGACCGTCTCGTGGGCCCCAATGGCGAGGTATACCCGGCAGACGAGTACACCGAGCGCTTCACCATGCTCCACGCCCTCGACAAGGAGGCCGCCCAAAACGGTAAGCTTGATGTCTATGGTCGCTTCGCTGCTATCGCCGCTGGCACTGAGTTCTCCGACCTCACTGACCTTCCAGAGAAGCCTGACCCAGCCATGATCGCTGCTCTCAACATCAGTACCGATGGCTCCTCATCAAAGCCCGCAGAGAGCGCACAAGAGGAAGACAAGTCAGACAAGGCCGAGCCAGCCACCAACGGAGCTCGTGAGCGCTCTCCTGACTTCATCAAGGTGCTCAAGACAGACCTCAAGATCACGCCCACAACAGCCTCGAAATTCAATCCGTCACAATCACAGATCTTTGCTGTTGGTCTCACGGAGTCTCGCGCTAAGATTTACGTCATGGGAAGAGGTGAAGAGGCGCAACAGTTCAGCATGAGCCATCCACAGGTGTTCAGTTCAGAAGGAACAACAGACATCACTACACTAGCGTGGGATCCAAAGGGCACATTACTTGTCACTGCTGTTGAGTCTGGAGAGCTTCGTCTGTGGAACTCAGAAGGTCGTCTCCGCAACGTCATGACCATGCACACCGCCCCTGTGATTGCCATCAAGTGGAATGTCGCCGGAGACCAGTTCTTATCTATGGACTGTGAGAACGTGACAATTCTGTGGGATGCATCTACAGGAACTGTTGTTCAGCACTATGACAGTTTGAGAAGCTCGGAAGCCGGACCAGATGGAGAGTTACATCCACTTGGAACTGATCTTGACTGGATTGATGAATCAAAGTTCGTCACTGCAGGCCTCAACGGAACTGCGCTCGTTTTCAACACACGTGAGCGTCAACCACAGGGAACTTTGTTTGGACACACAAAACCACTCTGTGTGGTAAACTTCAACCAGGAACACAAACTCTTGCTAACTGCTTCTGATGACTACTCGATTCGTGTTTGGAACGGCGCTTCATTCAACAGCGCAGTCATCTTCACGGGCCATTCACAACCTCTCATATCGGCAGACTGGGTTTCACGAGACGTTGTCGTCAGTGCTGCACTTGACTCGACGGTGAGACTCTGGAGTATTGCTGCCGCTCGTGAGATCTGTCTCGCTGTCGTTGACAGTGAGCCTATCCTCGTGTCATCATTGGCTCCATCAAAGAAGATGTTTGCAGTCGGTACCACAGAGGGTATCGTGACTGTTTACAACATCGTACTTGGTGCTGAAGCTGAGCTTAAGGCTTATGGAGTATATCAGCCGGATATTACGGGTAAGGAAGGTAATGTGATCACGGATATTTCATGGAGTTGTGATTCCCAGAAACTCATTGTTGGATACTCCAGCTCCGAGAGTGTCATTCTCAGTGGATTTTGATGACTTAAATTAATTGGTTTTGTTTTAATGATGCTGTTTGTATGACTAATGTTACATATTCTTGTGCTATACGAGCTGATAGGGGTGTAGATGAACAATTAACGTCGGTGCCAGAGAGGTGGCAATGCCAGCTAAGATACTTTCATTCGGCGAACAGTCATTCAGTAAAGTACAACATTCCCTTTTCAGATATTACCTCGAATCATTAAAACACATTCTTTAATGTCATGTATACAGATGGCAGACATTCGTATGTACAAGTTTTCTTCAACGTCTGGGCGTAGTGGGGACATCTCAATTCATGATCTCTTTGAGGGGGGTACAACGGAAACAAAAAATAATTCGTATCTCATGATGAAACAATATGCAACTCAACAAAATGTTCAAACTTATTCAGCTCCCTTGACGACACCAACCTTGGCTGGACGCAAGACACGCTTGTTGAGGTAGTAACCTGGCTGCTGGACAAAGAAGACTGTGCCTGGCTCCTTGTCAGGCTGTGGAACCTCAAAGGTAGCCTCGTGGACATTTGGGTCGAACTTCTCGCCAATGGCCTCAATCTTCTCCAAACCGTGACGTTTGAGGGTGTTGAGAAGCATGGACTGGGTGAGCTGGACACCCTTGATCAAGTCGTCAAGCTCATTGGCCTTCTTGGTAGAGTCAGCACCTTCCTCGCCCTCCAATGTCTTCAAGGCAATCTCGAAAGTGTCAAGAACCTCGAGCAAGTCACGAGAGAAGTTCTTCAAGGCAAGGTCTTTGGACTTCTGGATGTCACGCTTGGTCGTCTCCTGTAAGTTACGGAAGTCAGCGAGGGCACGCAAATAATGGTCCTTGAACTGAGCAGTCTCCTTCTTGGCAGTCTCAACTTCCTCCTTACAGAGAGTGAGCTCGTCCTTTGGCTCCTCCTCGGTTGCCTCCTCGGACTTCTCCTCCTTCTTGGCCTCCTCAGAGTAGAATCTGAGAGAAGCTGGGGCGACTCTTGCGACTCTAGCGGTGGCGAGTGCTGGTCTGGCGGCGGCGGTGGCAGCACGCAATGGGGCAGTCTGGGTTCTCAAGATACCTCTGAACATGTCTGATGGAGGGTGATTGGTGCAATAAGCAAGATCTTGAGTTCGAAAGTGGAGAAATTCAGCGGCGTTCACCCGCAAATTTTGTCCGTCGAAGCTGATCGATCGTCGGCTGCCGGAAACCCGGACACCAATCTGAGTTCCGGTTCTTTCGAGCACGTGATCTTGCGCAAGATCCGGTTTTTCCTCCGCGATCACGATGGACTTGTCGGCTTTCCAAGCTGCAACGAATTTTGCTGACAGATTGGGCTTCTGAGTTGCCTAGCTCCGAGCACACGACCCACAAGCACCGAGCACCGACACATACTCATGGAGAACCGCACAGTGGCCGTGCTGTACGGTTCTGAGACAGGCAACGCCCACGACTACGCGGAGACGCTGTCTGCCACGCTCGAGCGATACCACTTCCCGGTCCGATGCTGTGCTCTTGATGACTTTGACTTGAAGGAGCTCGTGTCCATCCGCATCCTGATAGTGGTGTGCTCTACGACGGGCCAGGGAGAGTTCCCGAAGAACGCCCGCAAGTTCTGGAAGTTTATGCTCAAGAAGAAGCTCCCGCATGACCTGCTCAACCATCTCGCCTTCACCACTTTTGGTCTCGGGGACTCATCTTATCCAAAGTTCAACTGGGCCGCGAGAAAGCTGCACAGCCGTCTCGCCCAGCTTGGCGCCGTCGAGTTCTCCAAAAGAGCCGAGAGCGATGAACAGAGTCCACAGGGTATCGATGGGTACTACATCGAGTTCCAGAAGTTGTTGCTTGAGAACTTACTCAGAGACTTCCCGCTCCCCGCTGGGGTCCAGCCCATCTCCGAAGATGTCATGCCACCTCTGAAGAACCGTCTTGTTGTGGATATGAGAAAACCAAAGAGACTCACAGCAGACAAAAGTAAAGAGCTTGCACTCGTCAGAGAATACACTACGGACGATCTTCTTCTGGCGAAGGTCTCGCAGAACAAACGCATCACTTCAGAGGATCACTTCCAAGACGTCCGTCATCTTCAGCTCACAGCAGATCCAGAAACAACGTTCACGTATGCCCCAGGAGACACAGTATCTCTCTATCCCACAAATGATCCTCGTGAGGTTGATGCATTGATTGAGATGCAGGGCTGGACAGAGTTTGCCGATCGTCGTGTGACAATCGAAGGTACACTACCCAAGCTTGATGGCGGCTACATCAAGAACATTACTTTGAGATCGCTCCTCACACATCACCTGGACCTCAAGGCCATTCCAAGACGTTCGTTCTTTGCCCTCCTCCGACACTTTGCCTCCGATGAGCGCGAGCGTGAGAAGCTCGCGGAGTTTGCCTCCTACAAGGACCCAGAGGAGCTGTACAACTACGCCAACAGGCCAAGGAGATCGATTCTGGAAGTTGTCCAGGAGTTCTTCAGTGTCAAGATACCTGTTGAATACATCTTTGATCTTTTCCCGGTGATCAAGCCACGTTTGTTCTCCATTGCATCCAAGCCAAACCCGACCACCGTCGAGCTCACAGTCGCTGTCGTCCAGTACAAGACCGCCATCCGCAGAATTCGTCGTGGTCTGTGCACTTCGTGGATCAAGACACTTAATGAAGGAGATACAGTGATCATGAAGGTGAGCAAGAACGGACTTCGTTTGCCACCGCTCGAAAGACCCATCATCATGGTTGCACCAGGAACCGGTATCGCTCCGATGCGCTCACTCATCTGGGATCGTATCTCGCAGGGATGCACCAAGGATCAAATGATATTGTTTGCTGGATTCCGCTTCCATAACAAGGACTTCTTGTATGGTGAGGAATGGCAGGGCCTTGTTGCCGAGGGAAAGCTTACGCTGTTCACCGCCTTCTCTAGAGAGAATGGTGGATACGTCCAGGATGCACTCTTCCTGGAGGCATCGGCTATCGCAGAGCTCTTGACTCATCATGATGCTACAGTGTACGTTTGTGGCTCTTCTGGAAAGATGCCAACACAGGTGAGACTCTCGTTTGAATCGGTTTTGCAGGAGATGAGGGGATTGACTCCAGAGCAGTCGAAGCAGTATCTGCTCGAGTTGGAGCAGAGCGGACGGTACATTCAGGAGACTTGGTAATTATTTGCATACACCTTATAGAATCTATTTATTTTAATTGACTGCATCGCATGTGTGATTTAGATCAACCCCTCAAGGTCTGTAGGTCTTTCGACATTTGTCGAGTTATACCAGCTAGTGTGCATTGGTCCCGGTATATTGACGTACCCATCAGTATACGTACTAGCTCAGGACAAAACAGAGAGCCAAGATTCCGAGTCATGGTGGTCGGACAGAATAGTACGGCTTTCTTTCTCGGACGTGAGGTGTTTGGCAAGAAGCATAACGATGTAAACCCAGATGGAACAAGCAATGGCCTCGGGCAAGAACTCTGAGAAGGCGTACACTTTCCAGTCACCAGAGAAGTACGTGAATGAGCCAGATCCAATTGCAGAGCCATCCTGGGTCATGGTAAATTCATAGCAAGTGTATGTGGCTATTCTGATTGTGACAAAGGCCAACGCAATGAGAACGTACTTCAGGATCTTCTTGACTCTGCCTTTGTCCTTGACATCCAAGAGGCCATAATTGCTCCATCTGACAGCATTGATACCACGCCCAATGAGAACAAGAAGCTCGACCACAAATAGAACAGTACAGACCTCAAGCAATTCTTTGGCTATGGTAAACTCTGAATGAACAATACCGTTGGCTGCACCAGAGAGCTCGATGGTGAGGATGACAGTGTACCAGTACAACAGCTCCGCGGCCTCGTATCTTGCCTTTCTCTCGCCCTTGAACAGAGTCTTGAACATACGAACAATGGATATTGGTCCATCCTCAAACTCAGTACTTCCTCCACGGCATAAGAAGTTGATGTATTGGATCTCACCATTAAAAGAGGGATACTGACAACGATGCGGGAGAACTGCTTGAAGTTGGTGCTGCCAATGCGGATGATTGAGGGCATAGCAATGGTGCACAATGCGAAGTAGACGGCAATGGCGATGCTGGAGAGCACCTGCCAGGCAACAAAGGTGGTCATGACTTTCGCTGGTGCGTTTGTTAATTGTCAAGAGCTTAACAAAGGATTAGGATAGAAATTAATAGGCGTTTGTGGTGTATTTAAAGTGTTGTCCGTTGATTTCCAGTTGAAGTTGCTGCGCCCCGGTGGGAAAGGCCCAGTAGTAATAGAGTACAGTTTCGCGTGCTACTTATGGAAGCTCATTGGTTGGGTGTTGTGATGTTCTTGATCCTTGATCTCCTTCTGTCTTCTGGCACTGGCAGTGCCAGTTAGTGATGTCCATCTGGGAACTTTTTAGCATTGGCCAAAGACTAAAGCTGAGTCCGCAAGCTGGAGTGAGATCTGGGGAAGGGCCCAGGGGGCTGATCCTTGCGGCTAAAAGTTGTATAGGGCGAGATGCGGAGAAGGGCTGAGTTCTAGCGCATTGTTCGATGTTTACATGATATTAAGGCAAGTCCTTCACTCAGAGCAAAGACCACTTTTCCTAGTTGAAACCCTCAAAGAACCGCCGCATCAGAAGGCCGAAGATTGCGCTAAAACTCGGACCGCAGCTATTCTTCTCGCGGCTATTACGTCATCGGAGTGCGCGTAATAATCGCCGCGAGCAAGCAGCCCGCTTCTCTTTAAAACCAGAGGACTCCCCGGGCTTCTGTCTTCTCACAAACCCTCCCTCAACACCCAATTGACAATTAGCCACACACAACATGTCAGAGACCATCGCCACACAACTCGAGACCCCACAGCCATTCCCACAGCTCGCGAACAACGTGCTGGACCTCTTCTCGCTCAAGGGCAAGGTGGCCTCCATCACAGGCTCCTCCCGTGGCATTGGCCTTGCCATTGCCGAAGCATACGCCCAGGCCGGTGCAGACGTCGCCATCTGGTACAACTCCTCTCCAGCAGACGATACAGCAGCAGAGATCGCCAAGAAGTACGGTGTAAGATGCAAGGCCTACAAGGTGTCGCTCACAGAGTTCGAGTCCATCGACAGCGCCATCAAGCAGATCGAGGAGGACTTTGGCACAATCGACATCTTTGTGTCCAATGCTGGAGTCGCATGGCAGGGTGGCTCCATTCTGGATCAGCCAGATGACTCCATGTGGAAGAGCGTCATGGATATTGATCTCAACTCCATCTACTATCTCTCCCGCTCTATCGGAAAACTCTTCAAGAAGAAGGGCAAGGGATCATACATCATCACAGCATCAATGTCTGGACACATTGTCAATATCCCACAGTTGCAGTCGGGGTACAACGCTGCTAAGGCTGGTGTTCTTCACTTTGCCAGATCTCTCGCAGTTGAGTGGGCCGGCTTTGCCAGAGTCAACACTGTCAGTCCAGGATACATTTCCACAGAGCTCACAAAGTTTGCAGATGCTGACCTCAAGAAGAAGTGGTGGGCATTGACACCAATGGGAAGAGAGGGTCTCCCGCAGGAGCTCGTTGGAGCATACCTTTACTTGGCTTCCGATGCCTCTACGTTCACAACTGGTTCTGATATGAGAGTCGACGGTGGTTACACAATCATCTGATCTGGCTGATACCTGATACCACATATATTTTGATAATAGATGAAGGTCTCTGATTGTTATTTTCACTCGTATGCTGACATGGCTCTATGGTGGCTCTATGGTGGCACGTTGGTTTGTTTACTTTTCAGAGGGAAGTTGACACAAAACGGGCGCGCCGCCAATGCCCTTGAGAATCTTGATCACAGTGCGCTCACGGATGGTTTGTTTCATATGAGCTTGGCCAGGCTTACACACAAAGACTTTGGCTGCTCTCGACCTTCGTGATGACCCAGTTTGTCTGCAAGAACATCGACATCATCTCCTCCACTTCCAGGCCCACGACAGGATTGGACTCAGAGCCTCCAGAGAGCAGCGACGCATCCACTTTCGACCATATGAGCGCCATTCCAGCCAGTCTTTCTGCCTCGTTGTTTGAGAACTACACATTCATGCCGAGATCAGAAGTAGATCAGTCCATGCTGTCCTTCCGCACCGCCATGGAGCCTTCTTCCCCCACTCCATCTGCACAGCGCGAGAGAGCCCAAAGCACCAGCAACACACTTGCTCCAACGCCTCAGGAGACTGACCGCTTGATCTCATTACAGCCACTTCCACCAGGCTATGGCTCTATTGACGCCGAAGAGGCTGAAGGTGTCATCAACGTCACATTCCGTACAGGGAAGGAGGTGTACAAGAGATTGAGACGCTGGTGGGACAGTCGTCAAGAGCAGCAAGATCCGGACTTGGAAAGGCAGCCACTATCCCCAAGAGATCCAGAAGAAGGACATGAGCCTTCCACATCTCCGGGCTGGACTTGGCCCCAAGACTCAAGAATCTACTACGCTCTGGTTGCTGTTGTGGTACTCATGTTGGTACTGGTGGTTGCCGTTACAGGTGACCCAACTCTCTTGTTCTACGTCCTCAGGGGCATTGTCTGCTACATTTTGGGTCGTGATGCTACTTCAGTGTTATTTGGTGATGACTTTTGTCCAACTATCAACCAAGGTGGAGAAGCAGCTTGTTCTTGATGATCCCTTCAAAGAGTCGAATGAATGTATCAGTATCATACTAGTTGGATGACAGATCTTTTACGTAATCACCAAAAATTTTGGCGCGCTTAATTTTTTTTTCCGTCTTCTCTCCGCCTCATCGCATCAATCTCTCCATCAGTAACAACAAATCGCCTGTTTGGATCCTTCCTGGTTCATTAGCATCATCTCATTACTGTCACACTTGCATTCACCCAACACATCATGGATAGAGTGAGCACAAGAAGCGCGAAGACGCCCACGAAGCACAAGAAGTTTGATTCCGATGAGGAAGACAACGAGCCCGAACTCATCATTCACGAAGAAGTACGCGATGTTTCCTCAGACTCCTCAGACGAGAGTGATTCAGACTCTGATGATGACGCACCAGAAGAAGAGACGATTGGGTCTGGCAAGGCTGCTCTTGAGAGTCGAGAGCAAGCGCAGGAGGAGCTCGCGAGAAGAGAGAGAGACGCACTCAAGGAGAAGAGAAAGGCTCAGCAGGCCAAGTTTGCCGAGCAGGCCTTGTTGAAGAAGCAGAAGCAGGCTGAGTTGGAGAAGAAGCATATGCTGGAGCTCAAGAAGGCTGAAGAGATACAGATCCTCAAGGAGGCCAAGGAGAGGGCCAAGAAGGAGGAAGAGGCCATGTTGCTCCTCGAGTTGGAGAAGCAAAGGGAGAGGGAGGATAAGACGAGGAGATTGAAGGAAAAGAGAATGAGGGAAATGGGTGTCAAGAAGGTTGATGGAATTAGAGTGAAGGTGCTCCCGACGAAGAACAAGCCCGTCAGAATCATCAAGAAGGACTCACTGTTGAACAAGAGAAAGAAGAAGCTCAACAAAAGGGTGTGAGTCCAGACTTAGCGGGCGTTTTCTAATGACCATTTGCATAAAGTTTCATGTCTAGATGATTTGGGTAGTTGATTGTACTTGTTCTGTAGTGTTCTTATGGCCTGATGCCTTGTGTGAGGAAGTTCGGACCAGTCGAGGCGGTCTTTGTAGCTGCTTTCCTTGAGCCTAGATGCACTTAATATTAGCTTTCACTTGTCTATTTGCTCTACGTGTAATTGTGCTTAATTTAGCTCATCGTGCTATTAAAGACACTCTTTGAAAGCGAGCCGTGAGTTAGACTGTTTATAAGTACCACCAATTATTCAGCATCTTGGGATGTAGGATGTAACGAAGTAGGGTTCCGATGAATTTCGATATATCATGTGATAATCAATACTAGGAGCTCGACAGCTAGCCAGTACCTAGCATCCACCTCACCAGCACCATCTAGCCGTCAAGCCCGTTTGGGAGCTCCCATTGTGCATGTCAAGCCTTGTTCTGCGTAGAACAAACCCAATTGGGCATCCAAAAGCCCGTGTTCTCCTTGTTTGGAACTTCAGAGGACGAATGTGGATATTAGCGGTAGAAAGCTTGTCCATCGCCTCGCGTAGCAATCTAGTGCTGTCATATGGGCTATGGGCTTCACCCAGCGCTCCGTTCCCCCAGGCCAACCAAGGCGGCTCATGCGCTAGTGTGGATGGCGATGCTGTAGGAACATGTCTGGAACCATGACGCTTTGGCGTGCCGATTGGGATGCAAAAACGCAGCCAATTGAGGGCTCCATACCATGTAAAAGAGCTCTAATACACCAGAATACCAACATGTGACACCTGGGAACTCTTGGGATAACTGGGCCAAGTGCCAGAGATGCCCACCCCGCGTGCTATCCCCGATGACTCCTGGATGCCTCAGCTCGGGAATATGTGGTGTGTATCCGTACATGCCTCGAACGATCGCCCTTACCGATCGGATCGGTCATCGAGCCTGCCGATCACGTCGTTATCCAGATTCCAGGGCTGTTTTAGCAGCATTCTCGATCGTCGAGCTGGCAGTAAAGGAAGCCTTTTTGTCGATCAAAACCGCTTGAGCCGAGGCCCGCTTGTTGATGTGTGAGACGGGAACAGCTCGCTTATGGGCTTCATTCTGATTCCAGAAGACCGGTGAGCACTGAGCATGTGCTGTGAGGGGCCAGCTAGCTTGCTAGCTTGAATTCCATCTTATCCAATCCAAGTGCGCCTCGTACCTCCTCCATCAGCTATCGGCTGTCAAGGATTGGCCTCGTGTTAGTTCTAGTGTTGTCTGGCTGAAGACGACCTCATGGCACCGATGTGCACAGCCACAGAGCTTGGTGCTTGTTTTCTGGTGCCGTGCTGTTGTGGAATCCACGAACACATCATCCTCCTCTTCAAGTTTCTCAGGCAACTTCCCTTGGCCTGCGAGACGCCGCGTGGTAGTGCGTGTGGCCGAGAGAGACGGGGCATAATTGTGCAGTGATGGCTTCCCACAAGGAGGCCTCACCGCGGAAGAGGGCTAGGGAAGAGCTCTTTAGGTGGATTCACAGGCTTTGGATTCTCAGTATCTCCATGTCATACTCTTACATCCTCTGCCGGCAGCTTCAATCTACTAATGATCGCATTCTGGCCGGCGTTCCAGCGATCAAATTCAGGATTCCAGATGGTCGTCTGCGCAGGGGAAATCGCTCGCTAGGCATATTAGAGATCCACACACAGCCAATCTGTCGCTATTTTGGGGTCAAGCGCTCATTCCTCAGCCTCCAAATCGATCCCACGTGCAGACTGTGGCTCTATCTTGCCTCTAGTCCAATCAAAATATCCGCTTTCCAACTTTTGCCTAACCAAATTCACCACAGAAAGAGGTGGAACAGAGCTGTCAGCCGCCCGAGATCTGTGTTTGTGTGGGGCTGTTACGTAAGCAACTTTTTCGCGAAAACAATCTGGACGGAGCGGAGTCGTTTTGAACTTGGCCTTCTGCCTTCTCCACTTTTGGATTCATTTCAACACCATCTGCCACAGAATCTATCGATTTACCCAAGGATGTCTGCCTTCCCAGAACCGCTCTCCCACGAGGAGATGAAGCAGCACAAGATCCCGCTCGAGTACCGCGATCGCTGCGCACGCCTGCTCGTCCCGCTCAAGAAGTGTCGCCAGGAGACGCTCTACATGCCCTGGAGTTGCTCTGAGGAGAGACACAGCTACGAGAAGTGCCAGTACGAGGACTTCAAGAGAAGAGTCAAGGAGCTGGAGAAGATGAAGTCGGCCCAGGAGTAAGTTGGGATTCGGCCGCTGTTGGCTCTCTGTGATCACATGTTGAAATCCCACTCCGCGCGCGTTACTAGTGCCCGTACCCGTGGCTTATTTATTGGAGAAGGCAAGCCCATTGATTGGCTGACTGTCCTGCTCTCCCGTTGTTTATTATTTATTGCGTCTAAGCTTCTCACATATTTATTAAATGCTTGATACTTCATTATAGCGTAGCGTTATAGAACAATTAAATATGCGTGTTGGGCCAATCAGCGTATCGAGAAGGCCAGTTCTCAAGGCGGATGGTGAAACTCGCTCCGGAAAAAGGGTAGAATCAAAGCATCCGGGGTGGGTCAAGACAGCGTTAATTAGGTACTGTCTCTCTCCAGCTCGAATCATAGTAGAATGTAGCGAAAGTGCTCGTAATGCTCATCAATAGTGTGTTGTGCTCAGTGCCCGTGGGGAGGCATGTTCATCATGTGTTGGTGGCCAATCAAGTATGACGGAGGAACCTGTTGGATGTACTGAATAGGTCCTGCAAACTGGTTTGGTGTCATATGTGGTGGAGGTTGTGGGATATGCTGTGGAGTGTGTAGCATGTGTGGTGGAAGCTGCTGCTGGTGATGTAGAGGTGGGCCCTGGTGGAAAACGTATGTGTTTTGTTGGGGTTCAGACTTTCTGTGGCTCTGTCTCTTCTTCACCGTCGTGTTAAGCACAGCATAGGCTGCTGCTTCTGGACCTTCTCTCTTGAGCAGCTTGGCGTGGAACAGACCACAGGCGTTACACAGAGTACGAGCTCCGTTGGGGCCCTTACGCCACTCTGGGGTCTCTGTGATGCCACATCTCTGACAAGCCTGGCGAGTCTTTGGCTTGGTGATTCTTGAGTGGCGCATTCTCTGCTGCTTGAGGTGGGTCATTCCCAGGCTGTACTCTGGCTGGAACTGTGGAACCGGCTGTCCCTGCGGAGGAGGGGCTGTGGTGTATCCGTTGTAGAAGGCGGGAGTGAAAGCCACTACAGGCTGGAATGCTGGAGCAGCCTGCGGGATCGATGGCGTTGGCACCTGTTGCACCATTGGAGGAGGTAGAGGGTGGGCATGTGGGAGAGGCACTGCAGACATAATCACTGCTGGCAGCGGGTTCTGTGGCGATGAAGAGGGCGAGCGCTGCTGGAGGACCGGGGTGTGGGAGAAGGACTGGGGTCTCTGGGCACGGAGCTGGTCGGGAAGAGAAGGCGATCTTGTCTGGATGGGGAGCTCAGAGGCAAAGATGTCTGCGGCAGCCTTGAGCGTGCTGAGCGGATCCTGTGTGGCCTGTGGGGGCTGTGACGGTGGAGGAGAAGGGCCTGGCTGGTGGGCGACGGGAGTGAGAGTGTGGGGCGTGGAGAGCGGCGGCAAGTTCATGCCCAGGGGAGGAGCGATGGTGGAGATGGAGGGCAGCCTCACTTTCTCCTTCGAGTTCATGACGGCAGCCATCGGGTGGTGGTGGGAGATGTTATCGGTATGAAGGCCAGCGATGAAGAGGCAGCGGGCGGGGCCTTGGTCTTATACACAAAGAGCGCGAGGCGGGAGGCAGTTTAGAAATTAGAAGCAACTTTTGTTCCTGGCTTCCTGGCTACGCGGGATCTGCATGCCTTCGCCGCCTGTGTGTGCGTGCAACTGCAGAGCCCATCTTGCTCTTTTTCTCTGCTGCATCTCGGTGCTTTGGCTTGCAGCGTAACACAGCTCGCTTACACCGGCGGCGGCGGATACAGGCACCTACTGTCGCACCCTGGTAACGAGTATTGGCTTCCCTTTTTGGCAAAATGGGTATGTGGGTCATGTTGATTATAATAAGCACTTGATGATACTCAAACTCCGGGCTCCCCCACGCAAATACCTGTCCCCCACGCCTCCGGAAGCTGCTCAAGTTGGGTCCAGATCCGTGCGCACAGACGCATCAAGACGCAGGAGAATGCAGAGAATCGCAGATCATCCTTGAAAATGGACCGGGCGCACCCAGTTGTGGTCAATCGCACGATGCTCTCAGCTCTACGAACATCGCTTTCCAGCTCTTGAGGAGAAGGGCACAGAACAGACGATCATCCTCTAAAGATAGATCACGTTGTCTCTGATTTGTGTCTCCAAGACTTTCTCCCGAGACACTGCCGCCACCAAAAGCCCGACTGCCATTCACGAACTCTCCGCCTGTCAAGATCGTGATTCGTGGCTTCCAATCACGTCGGCGCCTCTATCCACTGTCTGGGGCCGGCGGATCTGACTTCTCCTGGGGACAAAGTCTCTTGTCCAGCACTAGCCACTTCCTTTCCTGTCTCTCAACTGTACGCCAGAAGCCGTTGTCGTGGTGGGCGTGGCGGCAGGCGACTAGCAGATCTCGATTCTCGATCACAACACATGTGCTGTGCGGGGAGGCCAATTTGCGGTCACTCCAGCTTTGGCGTGGGCCCAGATTCATTATGAGCGCTCATGAGATACATCTATTTATGACTATGGTGTATGTGTGTAGTGTGGAATATATTATAGAGAGCTGTCCAGAAGCCAGACCGCTCTCGTGGGAGTGGGCCAACTAAGACACTTACGAGGCACCTCGACACACCCACCGGAGATTGATCAGGGGTTCGGGGTTCCCTAAGCAGCGTATCTGGCTGTTAGTAGACACCTGTAACTCTAAACACGCTTCTTTATGACTTGCTTCTGTGGAAAATAACCCTCCTTGTGCACTTGCGGGACCAGATATGGCCGCCGGTAGTGGAGTCCACTTCTACAGCGCTGCGCACGATCAACCCACACTTCCCCACGATAAACTTCGAGGTGGGTACTCGAGGCGAGTGCAAAACTCTAAACTGTATCCAAGCTTCCAGAATCCAGAATCCGGATTGTCGAAAGTAAACAACTGCTGGAATATGGTCATAGCTTGAAGCGCGATTGATGAGCTGAGTGTCATCTTGCTCGGCTTCACTCCCGTGGGCATCAGCTATCCAGACTCCAGAGTCACCAAGCCCTAAAAAGCTACGACTGACAACCACTAGTCCAGGCCCAGGGTGAGAAGTAGGGTCCACATAAAGCCAAGGTACAGAACTGGTTTCTCGCGATCTGGATCTGTGCCCATCTCATTATGGGACAGCTAGCTGTCCAGCTCTCTGTGCGCTGTGAGGGGCCGCGGGACTATTCGGATGTATCACATCTTGACAATCTACACCTAGATTCATGTCATCCAAATCACTTGTCCATATACTTGTGTATGCTCTCTATCCCGCTGCAGATATCTCCCCTCTTTTGTTGATGGTGTGCTCCATTGTCCACTAACGCTGACTGCACTGACTTCGCTTAGATCAAGGCGGAATCCCGGACCTTGGCGCCCCCGCAAAATGGGCCATATACGCGTCTCCGATAGAAACGTGGTCCGAGGGTTGTGATCTTGTCCAGGTCTTTTTCTCTTGACAGCTTGTGGGCCTATGTTATTAGGGCTGTCTCACTGGAACATCATGATTCATCCTGGTGATCTTCTTCGAGCTCAACATATGGAGCACAGGACCAAAGGCTACGGGGTAACTTCCGCGCAACTTATCCAGAACACAAGGCCTACAAGGCTTCCCGAACTGGCCCAGATCATGTCTTGTTTCGGAAATAGAACAGACACGGGGTAGACATGAGTGTCAGAATAGTGCAACTACTTCCGAAGATCTTCAGGGCTCTAGCGCCGTCTGTTCCAGGCACGCTCCCATTGTGGCTGAGTAACTACTAGCAGGCACCGAGCGCTAGCTGCCCTCCCAGAGTTCCATTCATCATGGAAGCTTGCAACCTTGCAACCAATGTCAGATCCTCATCCCAATCTTGCTTTCGAATCTTCGAATCTTTCAGTACTAAGCAGTTGTGTCCTCGTTCCAGGCTTCCCTGCTTGGTCCCTGGATGTTAGTACTCGGGAAGATCCTGCGCCCGGTGGTACACCCATCCCCACACGTCCCAGAGTTTCAACAGAGACAACACGATACTACGCGTCAAGAAGACTTTTCGTATCCTTGTATCTGTCATCCCTGCTTTGTTCCCTTTTGTTTGGGGTAGAGGTGCAAGCGAGCGCCTCCTTGTGTACGATTCATCTGGGGCTGCGCGGGGGTATGAGAGCGTGGTCCCGGTGAGCTCTGAGATATTTACCTAAATATCATTTCTAATGGACATATAGTAGTACACTTTGCCTTTGTGATTAAACAAGTGCTTGTTTAATATTGTGTTCTCTGGAATATCGCCAAAAGCCCGAGATCTAGAGGCCTTCGAAGCTGAAGTTTTGGTCCCTGCAGATCCCATCTACATGCTCGCTACGAGGAGCCACATGCTCGGCCACACGCGCCATCAGAGGTGTCAAACAGGCGATCAAGGGAGAGGAGTATATGCTCACAAAAACGTATGACTTTTGCTTGATTGTCATATGGCTTTTCTTTCCGTCGTTAACTAGCACATGGAGCCATGAGTATGGAAGGAGAGTGTGAGCTGCATCTCCCCGCAACAGACGGGCCACTAAAATCGGGTACATAGTAAATTGGAGGCCCTTAAGCTCTTCGCAGCATACGATGGCGCGACTTAGAATAATAGCATGTGCTACATAAGGTGGGAAAATATAGTCCAAGTTGGTTAGAAATAGCCTCAACTCATCCTTTCCCCCATGTCATTCCCCACGCTCTGTCAACTCCTTCGCACCCAGCTCAAACCACAGACGCCGCCAGACAAACGGCGTTTGACCACTTCTACCACGCCCCCACCCAACAGTTCGAGGCATCATAGGCCTCTGTACACGATACCATCACCTACACCACACGTTTGCCTGCACTCCCTCCGCCTCCCGTAACCGCGTGGTGATCTGGGCTTCTACACCTCGTGCACCAAGATAGTCCATCGCGCAGGCGAATCATGTCATCTCCAGCGCCCACCGGCCTACCGCTCAAGGCGAGGAAGCTCCTGGGGAAAGTTCTAGAAGGGTTTTGCTCTATTGATGGCAGAATAGAACCTGCTTGATTTTGTCAGAATACGTTGGTGTGGCGATGAATCTCTGCTGGCGTATGCTGGGCTTCTGTTGTCACGCGAACGCCTTCACCCGGGTCTCCACCGCCCCCACCAATGACTTTGAACCTTATCTTTGCCCTTTCCGCTCTAGACACTGGTGAGGCAGGTAGTTCCGTCTTCAGTTGGGCGGTAAATATCCTTCTATGGACCGCCTAAGTGTGGGGTCTTGGAGCCCAAAGTCAATATCGCCAGTGACACATAAAGAAGGCCATCCTCCGTCTCCGGTGCTCATTTGCCTCGAGTACACTTGCCTCACCTAAGCACGACGCTATGCTTTAGTAATCTGTATCCTGGAAACCATAAACAGAACAACAAAACGGTTCTGGAGCCGGTTTTAAACCTCGATTAGGCTTCGACGTTGAAACCGGTCAGCGTCTGCATGCACATACGGTTGTGACAGATTTGACAGGACGCTTCGCCATACACCAACGTTCGGGCAAAAAGCACATTCTCCCCGAGATAACCATGGAGTTCTAAAGAAGATAGATGTGAATTGCGTCTGATGCACCCCCGCCTGGCAGAGATAGCGCCCACTTGGAGCGTCGAGCTGGAATATTGCTCCTGAAGCAAGAATATATCTCTCAGTAGCGAGTGTGGGGGTCCAAAGAGGGCTTGACTACTTTCCCCAAACAGCGGCTCAACCCCATCCGGTGCATATATAGGTACCTAAATCACTTCTAGAAACCTACCAGTCTATCTGGTAAGGCGATTTACGAACCTTGGTGCCCCTGATAAACGTTCGAGGCCTCATGGCAAGAGACGTCATCATTCTGACGTTTCATGCACCGATGGATCTACCTCTTGATGTTTGTTAATACTCATGGTATATGCCATGAGCTGCATCTATATAATTCGTTAGAGCTTGTCGTATTTTTTCTTGCGGGAGGAAGAGGATATGAACCTAGGCCTGCATCGGAATGAAGTTGCTAGCATCACAGAACTGAGAAAGGCATCAACAAGCCTCCATGGAGGGGAAATTGTTGCAAAAGACCTCGGATGAAGCGCAAGCATTTCATTTCAATCAAGCTTGTTAATAGGTCACATCGTGTGTGGTTAAATCATGGCACCGTTCATATATCATTGCGCGTTCAGTCTTCTCCGGCGGGCATCTCATCCTTGAGGAACTTGATCAGCTGCAACCTGAGTTCTGTGGTCTCGTCTCCCCTGAGTGCATCGCTCACAAAATGAACGTCAACATCTAACTGCACCATCTGTAGTGCGCCCTTCAAAACACCAACAAGCACGTTGGAATACCACAACTCCTTGGATGCTCTATCGTCATCTGGCAGCTCAACAAACTCAGCGAGTGGGTTCTCATCCAAGATCAAACTGAATGCCTTCCCGTCTTGGCTCCAGTTGGTCACTTGGGGGCTCGTATTGAGGAAGATCTTGAACCCAACCTTCGATAGCACCTCAGCTGTGTCCTTGAATGATTGACAACGCCCAGTTCCCGTCTTTGCCAAAAAGTCCTCGATGAGTCGTATGCCAATGTTGTACCCCATCTTCTCCAGCTCCTGGTTCACCTTCTGGTAGTCAGACTTGAAGTCGCGTACGAGCTGAGCCACCACAGCTCCATATGTGAGTGTGAAGAGCTCTGCGTTCTGGTGATTACTGCGGTTAGTATCGGTGTTGATGGAGGATGTGAGGAGCCACAAGACGCGCTCGCCCACGGGGGAGCACGGCGGACACGTACGACTTTCTCCACGCGATTCTTCCAGATGTCATCAGTAGTGACCTTGATGTTCTTGCTCATGGTATCTGATGCTGAATTGCCGTGTTTTGGAGACGTTTGTTGGCGGTGAAGTTGCCCACGGATCACCTTCAACGGACGCGATGGGGAATTTCGCGATTAGAGTTACGTAAGCAGAAGTGGTAGGGCCACTAGCTGGGCGAAGAAATTTGCGATGAGCTGATCATCTTCTTTTGACACCTTCTGGGTCTTTCCCGTATTATTGGGGTGCTAATCACAGCTTAAAGCCATGGCAAAGAGAACTCTTGGACTCGGAAAGGCTGCTCAGCAAAAGAAGAAGGTCAAGACCAACGACCATCCAGCCACAACCTCCCAGAAGGGCGAGAAGACCGAGGAGTCTCCAGCACCAAAGGGAAATGAGATCCACGTCGAGCTCGATGATGAAGTCGACCCAGATGATGAGCTGGCCCAGCTGAAGGGCCTCTGGGAGACATTTACATCCACTGGAAGAGAGAATGAGATGGTGCTCAACGGTGTCATCCACGAGTGTGACAGACTTCTCAGAAACCAGGACGAAAACACCAAGATGACTGCAGAGTTCCATGCCATGTATGCCATTGCCCTTGCGGAGCTGGCTGTCTTCCACACGGAAGATGAAGGTGAAGGAAAGTCTGTGAAGGACTACTTTGATGCCGCACTTGAGCGTGTGGAGTCGGGCGAGGAGATCTACCCGGACTCTATCCAGTTGAAATTCGCAAAGGCCAGAATCATCATCAGCAGAATCCCATTGGAGTACATTTCTCAATGGGATGTGGATACAAAGAAGGATGACAAGACTGTTAATGTGGAGAAGCTGCTCGACACTGCATTGGCTGCTTACGAGGAGGCTGAAGAATCCGTCAAGTTGTTGAAGAACTACACCCTCCTTGACAACGACGTCTTTGAGATCTTCAGAGCATTGGACGATCTTCTTGATATCATCCAGAACTTTGGCCAGGAAGATATTCATGCTGAAGGCCTCGATAGTGATGAAGAAGAGGAACAGGAAGATGCGGAGATCAAGTTGTCCAAGAAGCACCCTCTCTACAAGATTCAAAACACAGACAAATACTTCAAGTGGCTCATAATCCACGGTTCTGACTTTGGCGACTTTATCACAATCGAGTACAAGGATTTGCTTAAGAAGAAGTCTGAGGATCTCACCACAAGACAGAAGAAGTCCCTCGCATTCTTCAAGGAAGTCTCAGCCATGATTGGAAAGTTGCTACTACAAGCTGCTGAGAAGCCATCAAGTATCTTCACATCTATCACATACGACTCTGATGTTGAAGAAGACGCCGAAATCGATGGTTATGATGCTAAGAAGGCACAGAAGGAGGCTATTGAGTACACCAAGAGAGCTGTGGAGTTCCTCGAGAGAGCTGAAGAGGAAGAGGACCCACAGACTTGGGTTGATGTTGCCGAGGCTGTCATTGATCTTGGAAACTTGTACGATTACGATAGTAAGGAGCAGGAAGATACTTACGCTATTGCTGAAAAGAGATTGAGAAGGGCAAACAACGCAACCAATGGAAAATTCCAGGAGATCCTTGACAATTTGTTGGAGAAGGATGAATGATTAATATGACCTAGATGACGACGTATACGTGAACTTGAATCGATTTGTAGGACAAAAAAAGATATGTATGCTAATTAACTATCCATAGATTACCCAATGCCATTACCCATTAAAAATCATCTTCTTCTGCTAGCGGAGTTGATGTATCTTCCCTTACCAACCTTGACACCCTGAGTTCTGAACTGCTGGGCAACGAAGGGAGAGATGAAGTTATCAGCTGATCCACCACCAATGTAGTCATCGAGAATCTTCTCGTTCTTTCTTCTGAGCCAGTCATCGTCCTTCAAAGCCTTCTGGTATTCCTTCTGGTCCTCTCTCAAAATTGGCTCTTCAAACTCCTTCTGCTTGTTGGACTTGTTGTGGACGTATCCCTTGTTTCCCATTCTCTTTTGTGAGTTCTTGGAGAGCGGAGAGGCCAAGGAGAATCTGTCGCCCCTCTTGTGCCATTCAAAGTTGGCCTTGAGATGTGGTGTCACATCACCAGTCTTTGCATCAACGGAAACAGCACATCTCATCAATGTGTTTCCTCCACATCTTGGACAGAAGTGCTTTGGTCTTCCGTTCTTTGGAATAGGAAGCATTGTGAAGCAAGCGTGGCATCTGAGCATGTAGTTCCTCACTCTCTTGATCTGGAGGCCAGACATTGTGTTCATGAGGTTCAATCCAATCTGCATAGAAACGTTCTGGACAGCAAAATCACCAGTAACAAGAGCCGCTTTGATCTTGGCAGACTGTTTCTCTTGCTCAATCTTCTCTCCACTGTCTCTGATCATAACTTCCATCAAGTTGTCAGAGGTGATCCATTCGCCATCGTCCTCTTCTTCGTTGTAGTCTTCCGTGAGATCAGTAGAAGTCTTTGATTGCTCCTCTTCTGTGTTCTTGGAAGCAGCAATGTCATCAAGTTTCTTCGTGGCAGCGGAAATATCCTCCTGAGAGACAGCTGGCTCTTCTCTGGTCTCATCGGTCGCCTGTTCTGTCTGTGTGTTCTCCTCATTAGCTTCGGCCTCTGCAGCCTGAGCAGCAAGTCTCTTTTCTCTCACCTTCTTTCCACCTCTGCGTCTTGGCTTCTTCTTCTTCTTCTCTCCTTCAGCTTGTGTAGAATCTGGCTGTTCTGTGCCTTCCTGGCTTGTCTCTTGCTTCTCTTCAGGCGTATTCTCACTCTTGGCAGCAGGCTTCTCTTCGGTGCCTTCCGTGGACTCATCCTTGGGAGCAATCTTCTTGTTGAACTCCTTCTTCTCACCAGGATACTGTCTGAGTCTCCAATCACCATGGTTCAACTCAACCTCCAACTCGTAAGTGAGGGCGATGATGTGGATATCGTTGGTACTGAGCACGGAGAAATCACCGGTGAGCTTAGCGAAATCGGTAACTTTCTTGATGAATTCAGGCTTTGGATGTCTCACCTGGAGCTTCTCTCCCCAAACGGCCAAATTGCGCTTTGCATTCTCGTCCTTGATCTCATTGTAGACGGTTGGAGTGGTGTAGAAGTGGGTAGCGAAGGTCTGCAGTGTGGAGACATGCTGGGTGATCAGCGGGGTGGCATCCAGAACCAATGATTGCACCTTTGACTCAGACATGGTTCTCTGTTTCTTGAAACCTTAAGAGTCTGTGGAGAGCAGTTGGGTGGGGTTTTTAAGAGAGACAAAAGTGTGGAGCTGCTCATCGCCTGAAGAAATTTTTTGGTGCTGCGTATCAGCGATTACGTAATAACTGCCGCGAAACCCGGGCTCCATTGGCAGAGCTCACTTCGCTCCCCTGCTAAAAGTGATTTCTGTTGGTGGGAAGTTGATTAATCCTACACGTACGTGTAGGTCAAGTAGATAACAGGTGAGTGGTGAGTTTCCACGGGCTTGACTGTTCTTTTGGCTTCTGACGAGGAAGTATCAGCGTGATCAACTTGACTCTCCGCAGTAGGATGAGGCATGTCTCTTGTGGGGCATTGACTTCGGCCTTCTCGCCATTTGGTGCCTGTATCTGATGAGTTGATGAAATCTTGACGTTCAACTTTCAATGCGTTATGCGTTTCGGTATTCATCGACGTATAATGAGAGGAGAGAGCCGCGAGCGGATGTTTTCAAATTCAAGATGCGCTAGTGCTCTGCAGAGGAGCCGACACGATTTTAGCCGCATCTGGAAGATGGAAGATGGAAAGTGAAATTGGGTGGAGGTAACAGGCAGCTCTTGTAACCTGAACAACGTCTATGATCTTCTGTAGGGGTGGGACCTTCTTGATGGACGATATTCTCCGAACTCCGAATGCGTTTGGATGCCATTCATGTGGCACTGACACCGTTATCGGCGGTTTTGGGGGTAAAACTGAGATCCATACAGTACTCTTGGGCAGTCTCCAGCAATATTCTCCTTTCTGGCTCAGTAAATGCGGTGAGACATCAAGTGTGACGGCTCCCTTGTCTCTTGATTCGTGAGGGCGGCGTGATGACCGTTCCACACCCGTACCCACACCTCTGTCCACTGCCAAATTTGGTCATGAATAAATTCATTGATCTCAAGAACTAAGCGGTCCCAGATAGAATTTCCACCGGGTACCGAAAGGGCTTAGACTTTCTCACCTAATGGAAGTGTTGTTTCTCTCAAAAACAGGCTCCTTTTAGGTCGCTATAGTACGTTTTTTTGGGCCAAAAATGGGTATTTTGAGTGAACTTCTCAGTTTAGAGGACACCACCCTATTTTCTAGAGAAATAGAATTAAAATTGGATCAAATAAAATCACCTGATATACCTTTTGGCAAATAGAGAAAGGTCAGTTTATTCTCTGAACATTTTGCTATAGCGCTATATGCATCGGTTGACCCAATAGAGGATGATTTAACATGAGGTACTTATCAAATTAAGAGTCCGAGATCGGCTTCTTTAGTCCCCCGTCAGCACCGTGGAGATGTCGACTACAGCAACATTTGGAATCTCTAGTTGCGTACTGCTAGTATATACTTTTGTATAGATGCAACTCACTCAACTAATCACAAAGCTATAGATGCAACTCACTCAACTAATCACAAAGCGCCACCAATGGGGGTTCGAGGACGCGTTGACTCTTGAGGTGTCGCGCGCAGGTCCACCAGCCGAGGAAGATCTGAGAGCATCATTACTACAATCCAGGACTAACAATAACAAAAGAAATATGATTGAAACCAAGCTAAACTAAAGAGCTAAATATGAGGACCAGGAAACGTTCATGCCTCCAAGCGAGCCGGTTCCTTCTTGTTGATCTCCTCATCCCAGTCGAAGACGTAAGAGGAGAACTGTCTAGCAGGAATGCCCTTCTCGAACATGACGTCCAACTCAGCGAAGGATCTGTCACGCGTCTCAGGGAGTCTGAAGAATGCCCAGACGGAAGTGAAGATGGCAGTGGCGAGCCACACGAAGGCGGTCTTACCCTTCAAGTTGGCGTTTCCTGGGTTAATCAAGTATGGCTCGACGATGTTGGAGATCAAGGACACAACGGAGTAGGCTCCTCTGGCCAAGGCAATGGACTGGGCCCTGAGTCTCGTGGAGGACATCTCACCAACAACGGTGAAGGCAAGAGGACCAATGGTCGTGGCGTAAGTGGCGACCCAAACCATCGTGATTCCAGCCTGGGCCCACTTGATGCCCGCACTCTGCTCAGGACAGGAGAGGATACCAATGAGCAACAATGCACCGGTGAGGGTGAAGATACCGCTGACGTAGATGGTTCTTCTTCCAAATCTGTTGAGCAAGAACCAAGAGCACACGGTTCCAGACCATGCGATGGCGGTGGTTCCCAAGTTGAGCTTGTATGTGTCACTGGAGTTGAGACCGGCCTGTGAGAAGAAGTAGGATGGGGAGTAGGCAAATGTGGAGCCAGAGAGGACCTGACCAGCAAACGCAACGCATGCAATCTCAGTTCTTCTTCTGTCAGTGCCCTTGAAACACTCGAGGTATGATCTCCAGCCCTTACTGGTCTCGGCCAAGGCAGCACGCTGCTGCTTCTCGAGCTCGTCGGTACGAATCAACATGGCAACTCTCTGCTGGGCCTGGTCATGGATGGACTTGTGTGAGAGCCTCTTCACGGACTTGACTGCGTCTTCCATGCGCCCACGACGGACCAGCCATGATGGAGACTCAGGACAGAGCACAGTGAGGATGAAGAGAGGTGGGATCCACACCCACTGGATGGCAAATGGAACTCTGTAGGACCACTGAGTGGTGTTGTTGACATATGCCTGCAATACACCAGCGGCAACAAACTGACCAGTGGCCCAACACAAGTTGACGTAGGCTGAGAGGTATCCTCTGAGTGCCAAGGGCATGATCTCGGAGGAGTAGGAAGGACCCATAACGGCAAAGATACCCCAGGTCACACCACAGAGAATCTGACCAGCAAGAAGGTCTCTGATGCTGTGAGCAAAGAATGGGATGAAGACAAAGCCGGCCATGAGGATCAAGGAGACCATGATGACTCTTCTGTGACCGAACTTCTCAGTCAGCACACCGTTGAGCAAGTTACCGATGATGGCACCGGAGGCAGCAGCACACGAGAGAGCCACCTGCCACGAGCCGGTAAGCTCCTTGTCGTCCTCGTTACCGTTAACTGGCTGGCCATACTGGTTCTTGAAGGATGGGTAGGCGAAGAAGGAGGACATGAGGATGTTGTCGTAGCCCTCCATGATGATGGTGGCACTCATGACCATGGCCCAGAAGATGGCGGACTTGTAGAGCATGATGGCCTCGCGCACAGTCAGCTCGTGCTCTCCCTCGTTGGCATCCTGGGCTTCTCTGTTGATCTCCTCCTCGTCAAGCTCATCGATTGTTGGGCCGACGTTGATGCGGGCGGAATCCACCTCGTAAGCCAGCTTGGAGTCTGAGCCGGTGGTGATACGGGACGCGTTCTCGAGGTGCTCGACACTGACCTTCTTTTCTTCAGTCATGGTGTGTGATGCTTGTGTAGAGTGTATTTCCTATTAATGCCCAGCCAATAACAGTGGCGATCCGGGGTGCTTTTATACCGGAGGCCATTGTTGAGGGGGAGTCACGACGGGCAACGAGAGTATGGGGTACATGTCCTAGATGTCCCGACTCCACAAATGTCCCAGGCCTCCAGAGGACAAATCGGCACTTGTCCCGTGGCATGGAGTTCCAACGAGTTCCAACGAGAATTGCAGCAGATGCGGAGAGGGCGGAGACTGGGGGAGAACTGGTGGAAGTTGCTGCATTTGGAGGCTGTTGCCGATGACGTTGTGCCTCAACCACAAAGCGGGCCTCCCCGACTTGCCGGGAACTGGAAACCTGGAAACACACCATGACTCGAAACATGGACGAAACCATCGCTACAACCCTACAAACTGCTGTAACTAGCCATATTAAAGGCTCTCCCAACCAGGTCATGACATGGAGGCACCACGAGTCCGGACAACAGGCAATGACCTCTATGGCAAAGCGGAGAAGGATCTCACTATCTCTCTGTTGGGAAGCAGTAGGCTACGCTGTCACAAGTTTTTTAGGTTCGAAGGCATGTAGTAAACCCAATCTTGATGCCGGGTCTAGCCGTCTAGCCATGGATCGAGGATCTTGCTGGATGGAACTTGAGCACACCCCAGCCAAGACCACCCCACATCGCCAATCGGGGAAGAGACCAGGAACAACAGAAGACACGTGAAATCATTACTCCGAAAGCTCTCATTGGCCAGAATCCAGCTTCTCTGAGTCGGTATTTGCAAGCAATCACATGTACATGAGACTCCCATAGAAAACGGCCCACGTACTACCACTACTACTACTGTAAAGGGCTGTCAAGGCTCGCTGGCTGCTGGAGACAATAGCACCGCAACGGGAAAGCGCTAAAAGCTTATTGCATAGCCCCGCTAGACCACAAATCAGCGCGAGAATTGGAGCATATTTTGGGTTCAACTTTGATCAGGACAAATTGGGGATCTAGGTGGCTGATATGGGACGAGATCTGAACCTAAAACAGCGGCCTTTGCCGGGGAGAAGAGGACGTTCCGAAGCCCCGCCAAAGGCCGCCTTCTCTGCTGTATTTCTGCTTCTAGCTGGGGACTTGTTGAGGTTCTGAAGTTCTGAAGTCCCAGCTGGGAGATGCGGGGATGTTCGGGTGTCCGAGCTGTAGTTGATCCCTTGTTTGCTGGGCTGCTTTTGGGCCATGAACGAGCTTCAAAGAGGCGGGGAAACGACGGCTAAAAAAGGCTATAGAGGGTCTACTTTTGAGGGCGAAGCGGGCGGATCTCCATTGTTCTGCCTGAGAAACGATCCATGGTCTTTTCACACTCCATCAACACCAACAAGACACCAAGAGAAAGGCCGACTTCCCCAGAAAGTCGCATGCCCCAGCGCAAGATGACTCCGGTGACTCCGCAAACTGGGGTAAGTACTAAATACGAAGCCCGCAAACCGCAAAACGTCCACTTTCTCCGCCTCGAAAGCAGCCAAAAGCGGGAGCCAGGAACAACCCAAAGCACCCAACAGCTCACAATCCTGGAACACAAATGGTGTATCGTGGTGTCTGGGTGGAATAGTGCTACTCCGGCTCTGATTGGCCGCTTTTCTCCCGCTCTCGAGCTCCCCAAAGTGGCGACGGCACACGCTCGGAACCAGGAAGCACAGAGACTCGAGACACCCGGAACAACCCCAGATTGTACAGTGGAGTCATGTCCTCAGGCCCCAAAGAACTGAAATGTCTGCGATCGTCGGGACCTCTTCTGCCCAGAGTGCCCATCTGCCCCAGAGTCGTCCGCTTGCAACAACTTTCGCTGCAATTCGGGAGCCTCCCCTGAAAGTTCTCCACACTCTCGACCAGACTTATAAAAACAGCCTCAAGGATCCTCCTCATCCCTCATCTCTTCAATTGGGTCTCCAACCAACTAACAGATCCCTTCACGATGTCGTCTGACCGATTCCAGGACCAGAGAACCGTCCGCTCGGACACCAGATTCACCCAGGGTATGTGGGAGTTGAAGGACGGTGTCAAGGTGCACTGGGCCCAGGACTCCTTCAAGACAGAGGTCCAAGACGATGGTGCCGTCTACAACTTGGCCGCAACCACCTTCCTCACTGGCCGTGGTAACCAATTGAACTCGCCAACCGTGTCCACCAGAGTTTACTCCCCAATGGAGGGCGTCGTGGGTGTCGAGCACTACCACCACTACTCCAAGTACGTCAACTCCAAGGAGCCACGTTTCGAGCTCAAGACCGGCGAGATCAACACCAAGGCCTTCACCACCTCCATTGATGACGATGTGGCCACTGTCTCTGTCGGCAAGGACTTCCACACCACGGTCCAGAAGAAGAAGTGGGGCATCGACTTCAAGCACAACGGCAAGCTGCTCACCAAGCTCGGCTTCCGATCCGTCGGCTGGGTCAGAGACTCCCGCTACAAGAACCCAAAGGGCCAGGACCAGACGTACACCACGTTCCAGTTCCACGTGTCCAATGGTGAGAAGTTCTTTGGTCTCGGTGAGAGATTCGGTCCATTCGTCAAGAACGGCCAGAGAGTCGAGATGTGGAACGAGGACGGTGGTACTTCTTCCGAGTGGACTTACAAGAACATCCCATTCTTCATCTCCAACAGAGGCTACGGTATCTTTGTGGACTCCTCCTCCGACGTTGTGTTCGAGATCCAGTCCGAGAGAACAACCAGAATCAACGTGTCCGTCCCATCTGAGGGCGCAAGATACTACGTGATTGACGGTCCTGACCCAAAGACCATCTTGGACAGATACGCCCAGTTGACAGGATACCCTGCTCTTCCACCTCCATGGACTTTTGGTTTGTGGCTCACCACCTCCTTCACCACAGACTACGACATCAAGACCGTCTCCTCCTTCTTGCAGGGCATGAAGGACCGCGAGATCCCATTGAGAACCTTCCACTTTGACTGCTTCTGGATGAAGGGCTTCCAGTGGTGTGACTTTGAGTTCGACCCAGACATGTTCCCAGACCCAAAGAAGATGTTGTCTGAGCTCAAAGAGAAGTTCGGCATCAACGTGTGTGTCTGGATCAACTCCTACATCGGCCAGGAGTCCTCTTTGTTCAAGGAGGCCGACGCCAAGGGATACTTGATCAAGAACACCGATGGCTCTTCCTTCCAGACCGACTTGTGGCAGGCTGGTATGGGAATCGTTGACTTCACCAACCCAGAGGCTTGGAAGTGGTACCAGGACCACTTGGGAAGATTGGTGGACATGGGTGTTGACTGCTTCAAGACCGACTTTGGTGAGAGAATCCCATGCTATGACGTGACTTACTACAGTGGTGAGGACCCAATCGCCATGCACAACTACTACACCTTCTTGTACAACAAGTGTGTGTTTGAGCTCTTGGAGAAGAAGTTGGGCAAGAACGAGGCCTGTCTCTTTGCCAGATCCGCCACTGCTGGTGGCCAGCAGTTCCCAGTCCACTGGGGTGGTGACTGTGAGTCGTCCTTCGAGGCCATGGCTGAGACCATCAGAGGTGGTTTGTCTCTTGCTCTTTCCGGTTTCGGATTCTGGTCCCATGACATCTCCGGTTTTGAGGGATACGACTTGCCAGACCCAGCTTTGTACAAGAGATGGGTTGCCTTCGGTCTGCTCTCTTCCCACTCGAGATTGCATGGTTCTGCCACTTACAGGGTTCCATGGAACTTTGATGACGAGTCCTCCGTTGTGCTTGCTGCCTTCACCAAGTTGAAGATCTCCTTGATGCCATACATCTACAAGATTGCCATTGAGGCCAACACCAAGGCTGTTCCTCTCATGAGAGCCATGCTGCTTGAGTTCTTCGACGACGTTGCCGCACAGTCTGCCGACAGCCAGTACATGCTTGGTGACAGATTGCTCGTCGCTCCAGTCATCAGCAAGGACAATGAGGTTACCTACTACGTTCCAAAGGGTAAATGGTACGGCTACTTGGACGGTGGGATCAGAGACTCCACTGGTACTTACTTCACCGAGACCCACAGCTTCATGACCTTGCCATTGTTGGTCAGACCGGACTCCGTGTTTGTCACTTCTGGTCTCGATGCTCCAAATGACAAGCCAGACTACGAGTATACCGACAATGTCCTCGTCAACTTGTACTCACTGGAGGATGGTGAGCAGATCGTTGAGATCCCAGACTACTCCAAGCTCGGCAAGTTCAAGGCCTCCGTCACTGTCACCAAGATCGGCAAGAGCGTCAAGGTGGAGTACAAGGGCAGCTGCAAGAAGTTTGCTGTCAGAGTTCTTGGTGCTGAGGCCTCTTCTGATGCTGAGACCACCAAGGACAAGCTTGGTAACTCTGTCTTCACTGCTTCTGGTAAGATTTTGGAGATCACGTTGTAAGTTTGTCCTTTTGGGTATTATGTATGGGGCTTCTAGGCCTGGATCATTTATAAACACTCTTTTCTGTCTTTAAGACAAGCATAGTAGTGAAGAGATCTAACCACACTTCACAGTTAGTTCTCATTGTTCATAATTGTTCAACTCACCAATGATGACGTAGAGATCACAGTTATCTCCGCCGGCGTTCGCGGAGAAGTCGTCTCGATAAGATTTCGACAACTTTCCCGAAGCATCCACGTCACCACCAACTTCCCCCCAACAACCCACAAATCACAATGTTTGCAGCGAGAACACTCACAAGACGACTAGGCGTGAGACACATCCATGCCACGTCCACACTGAGATCAATTGAGCCGAGTGAGGCCGGCTTCGTGTTCGAGTGAGTATCCCCCCGTGTTTTGTTTACCCCCACTCTCGAAATCCGAAGAGACTAACACCCGTCGCAGCATGGATGGCGTTCTCTTGAAGGGAAACAAGCCGATCCCTGGAGCTTCTGAAGCACTGAAGCTTCTTGAGGAGAGAAAAGTGCCCTGGATCCTCATGACGAACGGTGGTGGAATCTCAGAGAGCGCTCGTGCAGCCAGACTTAAGGAGAAGCTGGACATTGACGTCGATGTAGAGCAGATCGTCCAATCCCACACTCCAATGAAGTCTCTCAAAGGCAAAGAGGATATGAATGTGCTTGTTGTCGGTGGTGATAGGGACTACAGTCGTTATGTTGCCGAGGAGTACGGATTTAAGAAAGTGGTTGTGACCGCCGACTACATCGCCACTAATGAGGCCATCTGGCCCTTCCACGCCAAGGAGCTACTGGAGTTTGGCAAGCCACACCCAGGAATCGACGAGATGAAGATTGATAAAATCCTCGTGTTCAACGACCCAAGAGACTTTGGAACGGACATCCAGGTGATCTCTGACATTCTGATGAGAGACCCGAACACTCCAGTCATCTTCTCCAACAACGACTGGCTGTGGGCCAACGACTATGCACAGCCACGATTTGGCCAGGGAGTGATACGGTTCATCCTGGAGAACCTATACAGGGAGATCCACGGAAAGGAGCTGAACAGAACCATCCTTGGAAAGCCAACCAAGATCGCATACGACTACGCCCATCATGTTCTCATCTCCCGCTCGTTGCATCTGTATGGAGGCGAGCCTGGTCTGCTGAGCCACGAGTTTGGCAAAGAGGTGGAACAGTCGCCAATGAAGGAGGTGTTCATGGTGGGCGACAACCCGGCCTCGGACATCATTGGCGGATACAACTATGGCTGGAACACTGCCCTGGTGAGAACTGGAGTCTACAGAGACGGGGACAAACTGCCTTGCACGCCGACCGTTGTGGGAGATGATGTGCTTGCTGTTGTTACTGCAGGACTGAAGAAGATGGGTCTTTATTAGGTGACAATAGAAGCTAAAAACTGCCGGGTAACAACGCTAAATGCATGGTATTAAACAACGCCAAACAGCCCGAAACGGCTCTTATCGGAACGGATGTGTCATCTTCGGGAGCGTGACGGTCGTGCCCGCGCCAATTCCGCGATAACCAGCCAGGGCATAAAAAGGAAGGTTCGCCACCCTTCTCCGCCCACTCCGCCCACCACTTTCTGTCTGGCCCAGAGGCTTAAAACCCACCAGAAACACACTCTTCTGTCTTGCTAGTTAAATAGCAGACATCCCCACTTACAAGCCACGAACCACAGCTCCACACTCCACCAACAAGCACCTGCAACCATGAGCTCCGACAACGCCACCACGCCCACAACTGAAATCCTCACCTCCCAGCTCGAGGCTAAGAAGCCAAAGAAGAAGAGCAAGAAGCTCTGCCACCACAAGAACTGCTCCTCGCCCCACTCCATCATCGGCGACTGCAACTTCTGCCAGGGCAAGTTCTGCACCCGTCACAGACTGCTCGAGTCCCACGACTGCGCCCACTACAGAGAGGTCCAGAAGGACTACCACGAGCGCAACGCCAAACAGCTCCAGTCCCAGCAGACCGTCGTGTCCAAGGTTTGAAAGCACCCAGACACTTCTATACAACACATCCCACTCCCCGCTTTTGCTAATGCCCCTTCCTCCCCTGTCATGACGGTTTCCTGGTTTCACTCGTTTTTGCTCGCCACCCTTTGTTTACGGGTAGGCCCTGTTCACTTCTTGCCCCCCGCATCTCGCATTTCTTCAGCATCAAGTCATTGTGTTTTTATACCCACTTGCTTCAGAGTCCTTTATGGACCGTACTAGACCGAATGAATGCTGTTCTTGTTGTTTTTTTGAACGCGTTGTACACTGTTTTGCTAGAGCATTCTATCGTGAGGGGGGGGGATCTACCTCGGTATGACCTCTCCCTTAGCCGACAGAAACGCTCATATGGGCATTTCAATAGCGTTTTGATCTTATTGAGAACATAAAGGAATAATTTAATCACTTTTGGTTCCAGCAGCAACTCGTAGCGTGGGTATTTGTTGGTCGTTAAGTGGTTTTGATAAGGTCGCTTACTAAATCCTCACACGAGCACTATCTTCACAACTGCATCTCAAGCCTCCAGGGAAACATATTAAAACTACAAGATCTTTTTAACCCAAAATACACAACTTTTATAAATCCTAAGAAAACATTCTTGTTCTTTGTATCACAAAGAAACACAAAAATCCAAGCCCGTTGAATGACTTGAAATCGTCCTCTGGGAGATCCTATATCTCACCAATGCAATCCATCAAGGAAACAAAACAAAAAAGAGCAGATGCCGAAACGAAAACGAATAAATACCACCATCTCATCTTCAGAGATCATCATCGATTCCATCAAGCGTGATGGCCTGGCCAGGCTTGAATGCCGGCAATCCCAAGAATGGGCATCCGGAGCATCTGAACGCATCACCGAGGGCACACGAGCCACAACCCCCAGTCTTTCCCTCAATAGTGAAGTCAATCTCCGCAAGCTCCTCCTTGCTGAACTGGACGCGCTCAGGCTCAGGCTTTGGCTCCTCCGTGGTCTCGCCAAAGGCAAACGCCTCACGCTCGGCAAGACCACACGTGCAGTCCTTGCATGCCTTTCTTCTCTTCTTGCCCGACCCGGCAGGCTCACGGAGACAGATGATTGATGATGTGTTGAGTGATGTCTCGATGAGCTGGTCCTCATCAATGAGTTCGTCCTCGTCAGAGTCGTCGCTGAAGTATCTCAACTTCTTCTCAGTCTCGAGTGGCGATGGCGCCTTGACGAGCTCTGGAAGGGAAGGCGTAGGCGATGCAGCCTTGTTCAGACGCTTGAACTTGAGCTTCGAGAGCTTGGAACCGACCTTTGGCGTCGAGGAGGCCTTGTTGGCTGTGTTGAGTGGAACTGGGGCCGATGCGGAACGGAGTGAGGCCTTGATGGCTGGATGGTTTGGTATCGTTGTGTTGAATCCAGAGTGGTCAAGGTAGTAGATGAAGTCGTAGTTGTTGGGCGATAATGAGACATTCTCCAAGACGATGTTGGAGAGGAGGTACTGGTCAATCTTGGAGCCCGGGTGTGATGTGGTGAGCTCAGACTTCTTCTCTGTGATGATGCGCTCGGCGTCAGGCAATGCCACAAAGGTGTGGTTGAGAAGAAGAAGCACGTTCGACATGGTGTGTGTCTTGATCTGCGTATCCGTGTACTGAGCTGGTGAAGAAGTTGCTCGTCGCTCTTAGTCTCGCTGTAATCTCTTGCTGGGTGTCAAATGAAAGCAAAAATTGGCGTGTAGGGCGTGTGAACGCGTGCTGAGAGCGAGCGTTGTGGAGTTTGAATATGTATAGCACAAGACAGACAAAATCTCGGCTTAATCAGTGATGTTTTGTGGGTGGAGAGTTCTTGAAGAGGTCAGAAGCGTGTCACGTCAAGAGGAGAAAGCTGACAAAACCTTTTTTCGCTGGTGTGTGGCTGCAAAAGACGGGTAACGGCCTTAACTATGGGAGCTGGCCGAATGCGGAAGTCTTCGCGGTGGAGTTGCTGACTGATGGCAGGTTCAGTTTGGCTGGGCGCTGTGGCTTCTTCTGTTGTTGTTGGTTGTTGGTGGAGGACAAGGTGGAGAGTGCTGGATGAGTGGATGAAAAGTGGATGGAGCCCAGTATTTAAACTCCCGCAAAACAGGCACAGAATCGCCGCATTTGGCCAAACTGTGCGGCCTTTGCTCCCGAAGTCTCAGCTCCGAGGCAATCGCGACGGGATTTGGGCCGAGATGACTTCCCCCGCCTTCTGAGTGGCTCGTTTCTTTGTTCTGCCTCCTGTCTCTGCAGCCTGGACAGTGGCCACACAGGCTCTACGCCATTGTTGGAGCCACCGCACTGTCCAATAGTGTGAAGGCCAATTGGTTGTTACTAATTACTAGTAAGTCGTAATGTGAATTCATTAATGCTCTAAACCTATGCAGAAAGCGTTTCCAAGAAGCTCGTAACTCCCTTGTCACCAACATCGTACCCTTCCTCAACTCTCCACTTCTCCTCCACAGGGCCAGTAAGTGCCTCGCAGGCCTTTCCCAGGACCAACAATCCAGGAGGACGTGATCCAATCTCCTCAACAGCTTCAATGAGATGCTCCAGTTTTGTTCTCGTGACTCTCTGGTCTGGACATGATGATCTCTCGACAATAGCAGCAGGCAACTTTGGATCCCATCCTTTGGAAATCAAAGCAGGCACAAGATCCTGGATACGGTGCAATGCCATAAGGAAAACAGTAGTTCTGCTCTCAACAAACTCTGGGATGTTAGGCAACACACCACGTCTTCCAGTTCCCGTGCAGATGAGCACCTGGTCAGCAACATCTCTCTGTGTGGCAGGAATCGATGAGCTGACAGTTGAGGACAGCGCTGAAGTAATACCTGGGAATACAGCTGGCTCAAACCCATGTTCTTTGAAGTACAGATACTCCTCACCACCACGTCCAAAAATGTAGGGGTCACCCTGTTTCAGTCTGACAACCTTCTTTCCCTCCTTCAACGCATCGAGACCCAAGGCGAGCAGTTCGTTCTGTGCGGCCTCCGCGTTTCCCGGGAACTTGCGTGCGATAAACTTCTCCGTCTTCGATGGGATCAAATCAATCACCTGTTGTGGAACAAGCTTGTCAGCCAGGATCAAGTCTGCTGTGTTGATCTCATGGAGAGCGCCGATTGTTAGATGAGAGACCGAGCCAGGTCCTGAACCAACAAGAGAGATTGTCCCTTTTGTTTCGGACGATGTGGATGTAGCTTCAGCAAAGTCTGTGGAAGTGAGCGGCTCAGTGGAGTCTGAGTCAAGCTTGATCTTCTTGGACACAGGCTCATTCGTTGACTGTGATGCTTCTTTCGACTCCGTGGTGGTAGATGTGTAGGCTTGTGAGAGGTCGTCAACCGAGAGAGTGGCAAGCTTTGAGAATGGGTAGTACTCAACCAGCTGTGATAACCACCTTGATCTCTGCAATCTCTTTTGAGACTCACTCATGCTGAACTCTGAGATGAACGAGTTGAATCTTGCGGTCTGGACAGCATCCTCTTCATGTTCTCCAGCTTCAGAATCCATGATCTTGACAATATCATCCTTGTAATGCTGCTCCAAAATACTTCTGTCTTCTTGCTGAATATGCTGCCTCAGAGCACCCACTCGCTCACAAACTTTACCGATGTCTTTTGGCAAGTGCGCCACAACCTCCCTCTTGATCCTGTTGGCAAGCTTGCATCCCTTTCCTGAAGTCGTGATACCGATCTGGAAATCACCATCCGTGTATGTTGACAAAACAGTAAAGGAGGACCATGATGGACGCTCACTGATGTTCACGGGAATTCTGTAGACCCTGCACTTGTCGTAGATCTGCTCCTTGAGTGCCTCATCCTTCAGAGAGAGGTTGACATAGACGCGGTCAACAAACCCTCCAACCTCGGCCCTTCCCAAAGTCATGAGGTCAGTCTCAATATCAAATCTCCTCTTCAGTAACTTCACCTTCTTCGACTCTGCCAGCTTTGAGAGGCCCCGCGGAATCTGAGGGTCTGTGGAGTGTGTAATGACAATCGGAGTTGCTCCATTGGCCAGGATGCTCTGTGCTCGCGTGTAGGTCAGCGGCGAGGCCCCGATGAGGAGATGGACTTCTCCTGCACAGTTCAAGGACACAAGCATCGTTAGCACATTTCACTCAGAGATGTGATGAGCAAGAAGAAGATTCAGTGGTGGGCTTCTTTTAAAGAGATTCGACAACATCAGCACATGTCACGTGTGTGGAGAAATTTGAGCGCGCAAAAAGTGGCGCTGTGGCGCGTGTGGGGCTAAAATTGTGGCTAGTGAGGTTTACTTCTAGAGAAGGACTTTTGGATATAAGGACGTGCAATTATTACGTAGCTATTCGTTGATTCATTATTTTTCATCACTGGACTTGACAACCTCAACCTTGCCCTTGGAAACCTCTCCCCAGTTGGTGCTGAGGGAGGTACCCTCACTCTCAGTGAAGGACTTCATCATGGCTCTTCTGGTGTCGTCGTCAGCATCAGCATAGAGCTTCTTGAAGAAGTCTTCGGTGTTTCCTGAGCCCTCATCCTCATCACCAACATCGACAGTGACCTTGCTCCAGTCCGTGGACTTCTTGGAGGAATTTGGATACTTGAGGGCACCAGAGTCACCAGAGGAAGCAGCTCCAGTTGGGGCATCGACAACCTCACCCTCTGCTCTCTCAAGCTTCTTCCACTTGAGCTCATTGGCCTTCACGAGCTCCATCTCCAACTTGGTGGAGTAGACCGTGTGGGTGCATTCTCCTGGAATGATATCACCGTAGAGTGGGCCAATGTCGTACACGAACTCAGAGCTCTCGGAGGTTGGGAACTCAATGGAGATGCTGGACTTCTTGTAAACAACCTTCAACTTGTCATCCTTAGGAAGGTTCTTGACGAACAAAGTGACGGTGACCTTGTTTGAAGACTGGAAGAAATCAACTCTGATGTTCTTGGTGGTTGGGTAGAGGTTGTCATGGTTGGCCATCTTCTTCTCAAGCTCATTCTTCTCGAGCTCAATCTGCTTCTCGAGTTTAGTTCTGCTTGTCTCTGTTGGGGGGATACTTGCGGAAGCAGCTGAAGCAGGGGCTGACTTAGTCTCCTCTTCCTCAACAGGTGGGGCAAGGGGCTGATCCTCCTGAGAGATTTCAAAGGTTGGGAGGTCATCCACAGATCCCTTGACAGTGTCATCAATCTCAAAACCTTTTTTGAAGGCCTTGCTCTTGCAATTGGTGACAAAGAGATCAGACTGCTTGGCGTTGTAATCACGCTCAGAAGAGCAGTTGAACCACTTGACAGCCTCCTGGTAGTCTCCCTTGTTGTAGTAGACGACAGCCAATCTGTAAATCACCTCACTGACAAGATCCTTTTTGGCTCTGGCCAATGCAGTATCCTTGGCTCTCTGCCAGAATCCAAAGGCACGCTCAAATTCCTTCTTCTTGGTGTAGACCTGGACCTTTCCAAGGAGAGCCTTGAAAGCGCCAGAGTTCTGAGCCAATGCCGCGTCGAAGAACTTCTCTGCCTGGTCAATCTCGCCCTTTGAAAGGAGCTTCTCACCACTGCTGATATCGGAAGCAATAGTCATGTTCGATAGTGTGTAGTGTGGGAAGAGGACAGAGTGGGTAAAAGCTCAATCGCTCATTCCGCCATCCCTTTATGTGGATGCTTCGAGAAAATATCACAGACAGGAACCTGCCATTTTTGCGGAGGCACGCGCTTTTTTTTTTTTAATTTTCGACAGAATCGCGACAATTCGCGGCCAGCGAAATTTTGCTGTTCGCGGGAGAGAAGAAAGAGCTGAGAGAAGAGTGATTAGCCACCAGCAACAACAGGCTTGGACCCCAGTAAAACACTCGAGCAGAAACCCAATCAGACCGCAACGGCACCAGGCGAGCACTAGCACACGCCACACGCCGCCACACCCGAAGCGCCCTGTCCGTTCGCCCTCCAAAGCGCGTCCCACCACCACCGAAACAACACTCGTGACATCCGCCAACCACGATGGAGAACAAGCAAGACAAGTTCGACAAGCCGGAGAAAGAGCTCAAGCTCAAGTACTCAGACAGTGAGCTCTCCCCAACAGATATGGCTATGTCGTCGCTCCAATGCCCTTCTCCTCCGCCTATTCTCAACACATCAGTCAACAGCCCGCTCCACAACGCACAGTCCAACGCCTCCATTAGTAAGGTGATGGGCCAGCAGACGAAGACCAGCGACGAGCCCTTCAAGAGCCTTGACCAGCAGACAGTGCCCCTGGACCAACCGACACCATCACGAGTCCTAGGTGTCCCAGGAATCCACCAGACAATGTCCCAAGCCTCGCTTAAGGGGACTGTTCCTGCAGGAGGCGCTCTCCTCAGGGGTCGTGCTGCCGCCACTGCTGTTGTTGCTGCTGTCGCTGCTGCCACTGCCAGAGACAGAGATAGATTGAGATCAGTGAGCCCGACTTTTGGCAATGCCAGCTCACCAGTCCCAGGAAGAGACTCTCCAGCACACAACCTGAGCAACTCATCACTGTCATCAGGCAACGACCAGCTCTTGAAGGCCGGAGACATGCACGCTCACTTCTACGTCGAAGACACCATTCGCCACGGTGGAGTCAGGTCAAGAAGCAACTCCACATCAACTACAAACGAGGTGAGAAACATCGATGAAGTGGGAGACCTCGCTAACAAGGTCCCATTGCCGGGAAAGAAGGAGACGACCCAGAACCTGGACCCGCGTTTGCCACAGGATGACGGCAAAATCCACGTTTTGTTTGGCGCCTGTGGATCCATTGCATCCGCTAAGATCAAATTCATTGTTAAGAAGCTCGAGGAAATTTACGGGAAGGAGAGACTTTCGATCCAGATCATTTTGACGTCAGCGGCCGAGCACTTTGTCTCAAGAACGGACTTCGCACCAAACGTGACGTTATGGAGAGACAAGGACGAGTGGACAACATGGAAGGCTCGTACTGACCCAGTCTTACACATCGAACTCCGTCGCTGGGCTGATATCCTCATTGTGGCCCCACTGACTGCCAACACATTATCCAAAATCGCACTTGGAATCTGTGACAACTTGTTGACCAACGTTATCAGAGCTTGGAACACCCAGTATCCAATATTGCTCGCTCCATCTATGGTGAGTTACGCCTACAACTCCGTGCAAACCAAGAGACACCTCAAGACCATTAAGGAGGAGATGCCTTGGATTGAAGTGCTGAGACCTGCCGAGAAGATCATCGGCAGTTATGGAGACATTGGTATGGGTGGTATGATGGACTACAACGAGATTGTTGACAAGATCGTGCACAAGCTTGGAGGCTACCCAGATGATGATGACGATGATGACGAGAATAATGATAATGACGACAAGACCCGCAATGATGACGATGACGACGACGACGATGACGATGACGATGACGACGACGATGACGACGACGACGATGATGACGCAGAGGAGAATGCTCTCGAAGAGGAGGAAGACCATACAGATACATCATCTCCATCCAAGAGCACACCCAACAAACTTGCCAAAGGAATCAGAAAACTGACTGTTGCAGAGGAGGATGAGATGGCTGCCAAGGGCAGTTCCACCATGTCATTATGATCAAATCACGTCACGTCTAATCGTTTGGTTTCCTCTTGCTATTCATTGCGGAGTTCTGGTACAAATTGCTGTTTGCATTAACCATGTTGTTGTTCATGTTTTGCTTTGCTCTACGTAGTACCATTGAGTAACAGTCAAAAAATCAAACATCGTCATTGTAACAATACAAACAGGGGCATTAGAAAAACAGGAAATACTCGAAGCTGCAATAGTCATTAGGCTTCTGTACACCACATGTGTGTCTGGGTATCAAAGTGAAAAAGAAATTGTCCATAATGTGTCATCAGAAAGTGTCTGCATCCAGATCAAGCGTGAAGTTGTTTGAAGAGGAATTGAGATTGAATTTTTCAACCTGAGAAGCTCTCCAAGCCATGTACTCCGGATCCTCTTGCTCCTGGTCCGAGCTCATATGTTGAGGGGTCATGTTCTCTCTGTCGTCATAATCCATGGAGTGTGTTAATGATTTCAAAGGTGATGTCGTAATCTTGTCGAGTCTCTTTTTCGGCAGCGGGATGTTTGATCTCGAATCCGACTTCAACGGAGAAACTCTTACTCTTCTTGGTGATCCATTATTCTTCTCAGGTACCCTCGACAGCTGGGGCTGGAAAGAGCTGTGTGATCTCGTGAGGTTGGCTGGAGTCCGGAGTTGTCTCTTTTCTCTGATCATGTCTGAGGCAATGCTCACATTCTTATCACGACTTGGACTTGTCAATGGTGGGAGAAGACATGACTTCGAAGCGGTCAACACAGGCTTGCTAGCCAATGGTTTTCTCAGAGAAGGCTTCTGGATACCTTGTGTGACTGGTTGGCGTGATGAAGTAGAAGGCACAGCCTTGATTGGAGAGGCCGACCTTGAGGGAATCCGTGAAGGTGCTCTTGAAGGGACTCGGGATGCCACTCTTGATGGTGCTGCTGAAGGTGCCCTCGAAGCAGCTCTTGAAGGCACTGCCGATGGTGCCCTCGACCTGTTACCACTCACAACCCTTCTTCCCTTGGCCTCAATCTTTCTCTGCTCATCATCCAACTGCTCCATGAACTCAGGCCCCAAGAATGTCAGTGGACCATTAGACTCCACAAACTCCTGCATCTTGGCCTTCAGCTCACCAACAACTCTTGGAAGCTGCCTTGTCAATCTCTTTCTTGTCTTCTCTTCCTCCATCAAAATCTTGTGTGAGTTTCTCGAAAGAAGTCTTGAGGAGTCCTTTGTGCTCTCTTCCAAACTCTCACGATCCTGAAGCAATTGAGTAAAGTCCTGAACAAGGGAGAGAATTGGCTTGTAGGACATGTAGACACCTTTTAACCTTTCAATCTCAGCCTCATGTTCTGTTAAAAGGTCATCGGTGAAAACTTCATCAGCGAATGGCGTGAACTTGGCTCTCTCAGCCTCAGAGAAGCACAACTGGTCCCAGAGAGTCTGAATCTGCACTCTTGCATCCTCCACAAAGTCATTGAGGAACTCTTTCTTTTTCAATTTGAGCCTTTGGTACTCAGCCTCATATGCCTCGATACTTGCCATAGAGAGTGATGAGTATGTCGACTTGAAGGCATGGCAGTGAGTTGGATCTTCTTTGAGTTTGGACCAAAGCTTCTCACACTTCTCAATATAATCGTTGATCAGATCTTTTCTCTCAAGGTGAATGCCTTTGAGATCATCAAGTTGGTGTGTGAGCTCAGCAACGATCCCTGATGAGATGTCAAGGTCTTCGCTTTGGGTGGATGAATTGGCGTAACTGAACACCCTCTCCGAGATCATGCAGTAGTCTGTCTGGTGGTCAATATCAAGTTCATTCCAAAGGGAGATGATGGATTTGCACGTCTCCTTGAGTTTCGTCAATCTTTTCTGGGATTCAGCTTTAAGCTGCGTAGAGAAATGCGTCATCTGCGTGAGTTTCTCATCTGACAAGTTGTTCAAAGACTCGTTTTCGAGAAGGAGTGATGTCTCACTCAATAAGATCTCGTAGACAGCTCTTGTGGTGGAGTGCTCCTCAAAAGCCTTCATGATCTTCAGTGTGTGGTCAAGACTGGGTATGACGAGTTGTTCTGGCAAAGGCAAGCCATCAACCTTGGCCATGAGTTCATTGAGGGCCTGGGAATGCTTCAAGTATCTCAAAAGCCTGTCTCTGTAATCCTTCAAGATGAGCTCCATGCTTGACTCCAGACATTTCTTCAGTGCAAGAAGCGTTGTTCCTTGTGGTGTTCCTTTGAGAAGCAAGTTTCTTTGATAAAGATCGGCAATTGTTCTTGTTCCAAGTGGATCACTGATGGTCTTCAACACCGAGCGGAGAATTCTGATTGTGCGGGCATTGTCCTCGTTCAACTTCAATTTGTAGGCCTTTGAATCACTTAAAAACTTGTCAAATGTGTGGGAGACCAAGTCGAACAAAGTCTTCTCGTTCTTCTCGATGTCAGCTTTGGAATATCCAATCTCTGTGTAGATCTCAGAAAGTTGTTTCAACAACTGTGTAAGCTGGGTAGAGAGCTCTGCAAATTCCTTCTCCGACGGAGCCTCATGTACCTCTGGTGATGACTTAGGGAAGGAATGCGGGTTGTTGAGTGTTACCTTTGTTGGAGAAGAGAGTAGATTGAAGGTGCGTAACCGTGGAGATGGGCTGCGGAAGCCGCCCAGTATGCTCTTACTCTCAGGGTTGATCTGTGAGTCACCTGAGTTAATCATATCTGAGGATATCTGCTCTTGCCGCGCTGGTTAGCAGACTTGTTATGGTGGATATCGCTGTTGTTCTTGTTGTTCTTTAGCGTTTCTGTGAGAGCGCCATCCTTCTTTCTGACATCTTCATGCGGTTTGTTATGATTCCGCTTTCGGCAAATTGTAAACACAAGATTACGTAAGACCTTATGTAAGAAACATATTCTGAGGTCTCGCATTTTATCATCACCACCACCCATGATAGCCATGATAATCCCACTAAGTGATCATTAAGCTGTTCCTGATTGCAAAGCCTTCAAATGCTTTGAATTACATAATTTAAGAAAGCTATGGCTACCTGCACCCCTGCGTGGGCGCTAAAGGCTAAAGCTAAAAGCTGGGCCCTTCTACTAACATACAAATCCCGCGTTATTACTTATGAACCGTTAGCGTTTTGAGAAAGCAAGCGACTACAGCCAGATAAGTGTGTTTGCATACGTGCTCAGGTTTATTTTTATGGTATTTGAGATTCTTTTCAGCTTTCAGGGGCGTTATTCTCATTTCGGTCACGTGACTTGGATCTCCAACCAGTTCCAAAAACGGCAAAAATCTAGATTTCAGCAGCAGGCGGCGTGGTCTAGTGGTATGATACTCGCTTTGGGTGTGAGTGGTCCAGGGTTCAATTCCCTGCTCCGCCCTGCTTTTTTTTGTTCTGATTCTGACCAAAGTCGTGGCCGTACCAGGGGTTTCTGGTGCAAAAAAGGCCGTGTTTGAGAATCGAACTTGCGCAGGTTGTGCATGGAGTGTGAGAGAATTTCTTTAGAGTCTAAATTAACTTGGGGAACCGCTGGACTTATAAATCCAGGCGCTCAAACATAGTTGCTCTCGCTTGATTGCTTGCTTGCTTGATTGGCAGATAGGTGCTCACGAGCCCTGGCCATTTCGCGAACCTCCGCGAAATCCGAAATCCGCGAGCCTCGGCTCAACCGCAACAGCTTCAGCCGAGGCTGCGGAGTGGAGTCGGACTCTGGACTGTGGAGCTGTGGAGCTGCCACGGATCCTCCAGGCCTTCTCCACATTTCGTTGCCACCGAGCTGATCCCCTTATTTAAACTCGGCGTGCTGCCTTCATTTGAGCTTGCCGCCCTCTACTGCTGGGAACACTGAACACTGAACCATAGAGCACACAATGGACAGACTCAACCAGATCAGTGGACACTTGACCTCATCCGCCCATACCGCCAGCATCACCAGCAAGAATGACGACGATGTTGTTATTGTCGCCGCCTACAGAACCGCCATCACCAAGGGCGGCAAGGGCCTCTTCAAGGACGTGAAGTCAGACGAGCTCCTCTACAGATTCACCAAGAAGTTCCTTGAGAAGGTCAAGGTGGACGCTTCCAAGATCGAGGATGTGGCATGTGGTAACGTGCTCAACAAGGGCGCGGGCGCTACCGAGCACCGTGCTGCTGTGCTTGCCGCTGGTATCCCAGACACGACGCCATTTGTTGCTGTGAACAGACAGTGCTCCTCTTCTCTAACTTGTGTGAATGACATTGCTAACAAGATCAAGGTGGGCCAGATTGGTCTCGGCCTCGCTTTGGGTGTGGAGTCCATGACACAGCACTACGGCCCAGGTGCCCTCACTGAGCTCTCCCCATTGTTGAAGAAAGATGTCGATGCAAAGAAGTGTGAGATCCCAATGGGAATCACAAACGAGAACATTGCTGACAAGTACTCCATCTCCAGAGAAGAGCAGGATGAGTTTGCTGCTGCTTCCTACAACAAGGCTGAGAAGGCCATCGCCAGCGGGCTCTTCAAGGAGGAGATTTTGCCATTGGAGATCGAGGTGAAGGAGGAAGAGGAGGACGATGAAGGCGAGGAGACCAAAGTCACTGTCAAGAAGGTCACTGTTGACACAGACAGTGGCCCAAGAAAGGGCGTCAGTGCTAAGTCGCTCTCCAAGATCAGACCTGCCTTCAAGAAGACTGGTACCACACACGCTGGTAACTCATCACAAGTTTCTGACGGTGCTTCTGGTGTTTTGCTTGCTCGTCGTGACGTTGCAAAGAAGATGGGTCTCCCAATCATCGGAAAGTACGTTGACTTCAGAGTTCTCGGTGTGCCTCCTGAGATCATGGGTGTTGGTCCAGCCTACGCCATCCCAATGGTGCTCAAGTCGACTGGTCTTGGTGTGGATGACATCTCCATCTACGAGATCAACGAGGCCTTTGCCGCCCAGGCCCTCTTCTCCATTCGCCACGTTGGAATTGACATGAAAAAGGTGAACCCACGCGGAGGTGCCATTGCCTTGGGCCACCCATTGGCTGCCACCGGTGCCAGACAGGTTGCCACGTTGATGAGAGAGCTTAAGCCAGGCCAGATTGGTGTGACGTCGATGTGCTTGGGTACTGGAATGGGTGCTGCTGCCGTCTTCGTCAGAGAGTAAGATAAATAGGCGGGCTCTATGTATGTACGATCCCAACAAATGCTTTGGCTGTTATTGCTCAGTTTGTAGTGGGGAAGCTCGCCTCCGCGATGGGACGCGTGCTGGAAGAAAACGGCGGTGAGCTTTCGGACTTTGATCAACAACCAACAACATCAACTGCGCCAAAATACAACCGGAAGCTCAGAACAGATGGTGTTCACGGTCGAGGAAATCAACCCGAACACGTACCAGAAGGAGTCCTACTTCACATCCTCGGTGAACGTCCCCTCGCGAGCAAAATCCAGAAGCGCCACCCAGGACAACCGCCCGCGTAAACGACTTGCTCCGGGCTCGTACAACCTCGCCTCCATCGAGTCTACGATCCACGGAACAGCACTCACAGAGGACCTTGTTGAGGAGAAGAACTCCAACAAGAGATTTGCCGAACTCGACAATGAGAACTACAACGACACAGTGCGTATCGACTTGCCAAAGCTCGGAATCACATTCGACTACCCACGCTACGCCCACCAAAAGCCAAAGAACCCGAAGAAGAACTCTAAACAAAGTGCACTCCAGCACGTCAGAAAGGTTCTTGGATCAAGAAGAGGATTGTCGAACTACTTGGACGAGGACGAGCGTAATGCTGCCATCTTGTTCAACGTTGTGAGTAAGAAGAAGAACACGATGCTCATGGTCCCCAACAAGAAGCTCTGCTCCATCTGTGGTGACAATGCACCAGGCAGTTGTGTGAGGTGCAATGCCAGAATTTGCAGTGTGAAATGCACCACTGTCCACAACGAGACGAGATGCACTGGCTTCTTCAGTTGATAGTTGACAGATGAAGTGCTTGCCGAGGCCGTTTGATCCGGGTGGCGATTTGGGTTTCAGACCGAAGCCAGAACCACCTGTGACCTCACTTTTAATGAATGATGAACCCCACTCTTTGAAGCACTCGTAGAACAACTGTACTCGGGAAGTCAAACGGTCAATTTGTCATACATCTTGGGCATTGACTCATGACATCCCCGAGCTCGGACTCCATCGCGAACCCAAAAGCTCAACGATGGTGAAGTGGAAGTCTTCTTCTCCACACCACACCACGAGATCCATAAGCCATCAACAAAATGCTTCATTCTATGCGCCCTCAGCTTTCACGAGCCAAGATCCAATTGAGACGCCTACAGTCCACGCTCAATGTTGCGATTGTTGGCTCTGGGCCTTCGGGATTCTACACCGCACACGATCTGCTCAAGCGTCCAAATGTCAACGTCACCATGTTTGAGAGACTCCCCACTCCCTTCGGTCTCAGTCGATACGGAGTTGCCCCAGACCATCCCGAGGTGAAGAACTGCGAGGAGACATTCACAGAAGCTGCCAAGAGCGACCGATTCCAGTTCAGAGGCAACTGCGAGATTGGCACCGATGTGACGCTGAAGGAATTGCACGAGAGATTCAACAGTGTCGTGCTCGCATATGGTTGTGATCATGGAAGCACGCTCGGGATCAAGGGAGAAGATCTTCCTGGTGTGATCAATGCGCATGAGTTCGTTGGCTGGTACAACGGGAACCCTGATACGGAACACACAAGACCACCGCTGGACAAGGTGGAGAGAGTTGTGATTGTGGGAAACGGAAATGTCGCCATGGACATTGCCAGATTGTTGCTGATGCCAGTTGAAGAGATAAAGAAGAGCGATATTACAGAACATGCGATCCGTTTGCTTGAGAAGAGCACCGTCAAGGATATAAAGATCGTGGCGAGAAGAGGATTCCTGGAGAGTGCATTTGCCACGAAAGAGGTGAGAGAGCTATTGCAGCTGGAACAGCATGGTGTCAAGTTTGAAGGAATCGACAAGTCCATCGTGGAGCTCTTGATGCCTATCAAGAACAAAATGGAGAGAGTGCAGAAGAGAAAGCTCGAGACATTGTTGGAGTACATGAAGCCTCCTTCAGAGAGAAAGGGTAAGAAGAAGTATGATATCCCAGATCACTTTGACAAGAGCTGGAGTTTGGAGTACCTTCTTTCTCCAGTGGAGGTCAAACCTAACACCAAAGATGAACAGTTGGTGTCTGAGATTGTTTTCCAAAAGAATCAACTCTATCATGAGTCTCCAGAATCACCAGCAAAGGTGAAGCCAATTCCAGATGCATTCACCACTTTCAAGACCGATTTGGTTGTTACATCTCTGGGCTTCAAGGGATCCTCAATGCCTGGGCTTGACTCACTTGGAATCCAGTTTGATAGCAGAAGAGGAGTGATCGCATCGAAGAACTCACGTGCATTGTCAGAGAAGGGCTCCGAAGTCCCAGGAGTCTATGTCACAGGTTGGATCAAGAACTCCAAAAAGGGCCCCATCTTGAACACGCTGGTTGACTCGGCAGCTGTAACACAAGTCATAGTTGAAGACTTTGAGTCTGGTGTCACAAAGCGTCATACGCCTGGTGTTGAAGGTCTGGAGATCAAGGACGCCACGACTTGGGCCGATTGGGAGTCCCTCAATGAGTTTGAACTTGAGTTTGGCCAATTGCACGACAAGGCAAGATGGAAAGTTCCTGAGGTGAAGAAGATGATGGAAATCATTCGTGATGACAGCGTGACGAAGGAGGAGAAGTTGCAAAAATTCAAGGACTGGTTGGAGTCATACCAATAGGTCCTAATTTGGGTCATGTAAATACTTTATCCTACGATACATTCACTACAGTTTCAAACCATCTATAATGTCATAAAACATGGATTTGTAAAATTGTGTTTTGTAGGGAGTGTAACCCACTCATGTAGGCAGACTTTCAGCAGATGCAACCTCCTTCACAAACAAGTCATTCTATATCGTCAAAAACATAGCCTGCAGTCTTCTTCCTCGGTGTTTAAAAGTATCATTTCTTGAATATCAAACTCAAAATTTCATCATTCTCCAAGAGAGCTCTGGATTTAGTGGTGCTCGCCAGCCTTGTGGTGACGCAAGTGGAAGTAGTACTCGAGGGAGTAACCGAACACGAGGACAAAGGCAGCCAAGTGCAACAATGGCTTACCGGTGGCGTTGTCACCATCGAAGAACTTAGCCTTGTAACGACCAATGACACCAGATGGCTTGATGGCTGGAGCTGGGCCCTGTGGCAAAGCCTTGTAGAACTCAACGACAGAAGCCAATCTCTTAGCAGCTGGGTTGGAACCAATGTTCTGTGGGGTGTGTTAGTATTCTGAGCTTTGGCAGACAGGATTTGCACATGGAAGGCCAGTAATTTCGATGAAGAGGTGAACAGAGAGAACTGGAGGCGTGTGGAGTGTGCAGTGTGATCAATTGGCCATCATGGTGGGAATCGCGGATGATCCCCACTTGAGCTGTCCCTTGGAATCTTGGGATCGGTTGCTTCCCACGCGTAACTGGATCCTGGGGTGTCGTAGATGTGAAAAGTAAGGAGACAATTGATTCAATGTGACCATTCTGCATGTGATATATTACGTTGTGACCATGTGGATCGTGATACACCCTGCAATGGCGTCTCCAACGCGCCAGCACACCCGTTCTCTCTCTTTGTCCTCCTGGTCCTCCGCCGCGCGGGCGGGCGCACGTACCTTAGCAGAAGCGATCTTTGGTGGGATCAAAGTGGACAATTGACGTCTGATGATGAAGGACATCTTTGGCAGTGCTGTTGTAGAGTCTTCAAGCTGGGACCAGAGTGCCTTCGTGTTGTGTCGGTCACTTTTTTTTGGGTTTTTGGCCAGAGCTGCTAGTGCGAATTCAATTGGTAGCGCATAAGTGTGTGCACCGCGGTTTCGCGATTATGCCGGACTGCCGGAGGGAGCTCTGCTAAGACTTTAATAGCGGCAAAAGCAGGCAGAGAGGCAATTATATGGATTCTACAGCTATGGGCAGTACATGTCACATTAATACGTAGCATTAGTCATCATTGTTTTACTCCTGAGAGATGTAGAGAACTGCGATAGGCGTTAGTATGGGTTCATATCGAGAGGCAATCAAGAGCACTTACCGTTGTTACCACGGATGAACACGTCTCCGTACTTTCTGGTCACTTTACCAGCGACAACCTCCTCAGTCTCTTCGAGACAGATGTTCATGTAACCGTCAATTGTGTCGAGCTTTCCTTGAATTGGGGTTAGTACACATGCCACTGAAGGTCGCGGTCTGAGTGATGGGGAGCCATCAGAACCTGCAAGAGCAAGAGGTTGGTAACATACCGTGATATTCTTCACCAGAGTAGAGCTTGATAACAACATGCCCTCCTGTGAGTTCTGAGAGGAAAGAAGATGGGGCTGACACAGCAGGTGTTTCTGTGGTTGTGGACATTGTGTGCTTGAGTATGTGAAAGATGTGGAGTTTGTGGACAAAGAGCGATCGAGCAGTCGTGTAATTCAGCCGGAGCAAGAGGTTTATATCACAGTATTATGCAAACAATAACACAGAGGATCAGATCAACGCAGATGCACTCTTCTTTAGCGTTCAGATGTGTGGTTTGTTCACTGCTCGATGGCCGTTTCCTTGACGATGGCGGCAGTTTCGCGAAAGGTTGACACGTGACTTGCACGTGATCTCGCTTAACGCTGGCGAGGATTTACGCCAGTAGAACTCCACCCCATTGATGTAGACGCGGATACCAAAGACTTGAATAATCGAAAATTGATATAGAGCCTCAAATGGGACCGATTTGATCGAGTAAAACGCGTATAGGCGGCACAAATGAGCTCGTTTCGCCACACCGGCCGCTCGGGCTGCCTGCACGTTTAGGCAAGTTTCGCAGGTGAGATTCGGTGGAAGCAAGAGAGCAGAAGAACCTTATTTACGTTGATATGGGGCAGATATGAGGAGAAGCATCAATAAGATCTGGCTCCATTGATTGAGTGTGAGGGCAGCGGGACCCCAACTAGTGTGTTGGCCAGGCCAGCGCGGGGTCCTGCCCGCTCTAAGTATAGAAGCGTACCTTCATGTGCAACAACGGCCCCAGCGCGGAATTTCCCAAAGGGCACGGTAAATTACTAGCGCCTGGGCCGGTGATCGCGTCGGCAAAGAGACTCTAGGCGTGTTTTGTGGTCTCTTTAGCTCCATATCAGCTACATAAACTTATACCAGCTCACTACTGCGCCAGCCTCTCATCTAGGCCGTCCCCCACAGCCCGACACGCGTGAGAGACACGTCGCTTCTTGCCCCGACCGCGATCGCAGCCAACAAACGCGCGCTTCCTTTTCTTCCTTCACCACTCCAATTGCCCTCTGAAACAGCCCGCCAACCACCACAAATCGACACAGAAAACCGTCTCTGAGCGGCTCCCTACATACGGGTACAAACAGCTCTTCCTACGCTCCTTTTGGCCTCTGCCGCCCTGCCCCCGCCCGCCTGCGTTGCCCTCCAAAGTAGCAACCGCCGCCCCACTGGCCGCCAGATCATACCGACTCTCCACGTCCAACTGATCTCCCTGCTAATACCACCCTCACACACACACACTCCTGCCACCTCTGGAAGACGTCACTGAGAGACATCTGCCACGTCAGCAGACCTTCGTTGCCTCAAATCAGCCAGGTACCCACGAAGACAAAGAACCTTGCCACGAACCCCATCCCTGATCCGTCTCCACCACCAACCAACCATACAGCACAATGACCACCTACGAGGTCCCGCTGTCGCCTGAACACAGCTCCTTCAACGACGATGATGACGAGGACTCCCACAAATGCAGAAGATGCGACCTGGTAAGTTCCCTTTCACCTTCAAGCTTCTCTGCCGCCGAAGCCGACAGCAGGGAATGCTATACGACGAACGTTCGATACTAACACCCCACCACCAGCCTATCCTCGAAGGCCATGCCTACGAACTTGGAGGAGACAGATGGCACATGTACTGCTTCAGTTGCTCGAAGTGCTCGAAGCTACTGGGTACATCCTCCAACTTTCTTGTTCTGGGCACAGGAGATCTGATCTGTTCAGATTGTTCGTACGCGTGCAACGCATGTGGCAAGAAGATTGATGACTTGGCCATTCTCACAGGCGACCAAGCGTACTGCTCCACATGCTTTTGTTGCCGGAACTGCAAGAAGAGAATTGAGGATCTGAAGTACGCGAGAACCTCCAAGGGCTTGTTCTGCATGGCTTGTCATGAGAAACTGCTCGAGAAGAAGAAGCGACACGACAGCGAGAAACGATTGAAGCAGAGACAGTCAAGACTACCCAACCCAGATAAGTCGCTGCCAAGAGTACCGCAGGATGATGTACCTCGCTCTTCAGACGAGCACTTCCGTGTCATGTCCCCAGCAGAGACCACAAATTCTGATGTATCAACTCCGGGCCATACCGAACTTGAGCAGGTGACCACAGTTGACGTTGCTGGTATTCCTCCAAGATCTCCGGAGAGAGTAGCCATCCAGCCATCTCCACAAGCTGCAACGAGGGAGTCGAGCCATCTTTTGGATCCTCCTGTTGCCGTTTCCCCAATGAAGTTCCCACCACATCTCTCACCATCGGATGAACACTTCAACATCCCACCATTCCCAGCGACAGACCCTCCAAAGTCCCCACAGCGCTCACCTCATCGTCAATATTTGGGTGATCTGACACCAGACAGATCGATTGCACGCTCTCCATTGAGACAGACTGTGGTTTCGCCCAACGAGAAGAACAGACAGGCTGTCGTTGTTGGTGACATCAGCTCGAGCTCTTCGAACAACATTCTCTCCAGTTACATCAATGAATCTCCACCGCCAAAGGTTCCACCGCCAAAGATACCTGATGAGGATTTCATTGATATGTCAGACAGTGATGAGGATGTCAAGTACAACGTGAAGCCACCGGGATTCAGTGAGATCAGACACAGTGACAGTATACCGACCGGTTTGAACATTCAGGGTCTGCCTTCATTTGATGAGCACTTTGACAATGATGCTCGTGCTGAGAACAGCCAAGATTCCACGCTGCTAGAGAAAGAGGACATTGCTTCCGGAAGACCATCATTTGATGAGAAAGAGCGCGAGAAGGAGAACGAACCAGAGGCACCAGGAAGCGCTAAGTCTTGGAAGAGCGCACTCATGTCACCAAACTCTCAGAACAAGAAGCAAGGATCTGAACTGCAGAAGTCAAGATCGATCAGATCACCAAAGAACTTTTTGAATTTCAGAAAGCACAAGAAGTCCATATCTCAGACATCAGTGGAGAGTTACAAGATATCTTCTCCAATCCCAGAGTACAGAAGCACATTCAATGACACACCCACCAACAACTTGTCGATGCACACCCCAAGACTTGGCCAGGCGCCAAGTTCTCCATACCAGGGTGCAGCCATCTTCACAACTCCACCAGTTCCTTCACACGACCACTTGGCACCACAGAGGAAGCAGTCGATGCACGGAAGATCAAGATCAGACGCCAACGTGTCAGAGTCGCAGGAGGTGATACATGCAGAGTTGGAGCTTCGCCAATTGAGAACTGAGATCCGTGACTTGAAGGTGACGAAGCATGGTGTGCTGAGAGAAGTGACTGAGTTGACTGCCCAGAGAGACGAGTTGAACTTGGAAGTGGTACAACTGCAGACCAAATTGGACCAACTCAAGATACAGCTTCAGGGACAGTCATCCAAGTCTTCACTGGAAGAGGTCAACGAGACAACGCCATACTCGTCCACATCACAACAGCATCCAACATCCGCCACATCCTCGGGAAGCACGCCGACAGTGGAGGCCGTTGAGCACGTCCACGTTGACACATCGAAGCAGAAGTCCACCAAGGCCAGATTCTGGAAGAGATTCGGGAAGAATGACGGAGGCCTTGCCAGCTCTCCTTCAGCATACTCGATCAGTCACATCTTGAATGAGAACAATCCAAAGAGTGGCAATCCACAGATCTCCGCGCCAGTCCTGAGAACCGAAGAAGCCGATGAGCTCGGCGGGAATGATAACAGGAAGCTGATGAATACCAAGGGATACAACCTGGAGAACGCCAATTCATCGCAGTCGGTGGTGACCAACGGCTCGAACTTGATCATGTCCGATTTGTTCAACTCGTCATTGGAGATGAGATCTCAGTACGAGAAGAGATCGGTCCCACTCATCATCACCAGATTGATCGCCGAGGTTGAGAAGCGTGGATTGGACTCCGAGGGAATCTACAGAAAGAATGGTGCCACATCACAGATGAATGCCATCCTCAAGGCCTTCAACAACTTGTACCAGGCTGAGACGTCACAGGAGCTCGAGGCTGCATTGACCAATTGTGACATCAACGCCGTGACGAGCTCTTTGAAGAGATACTTGTACTTCCATCTTCCAGAGCCAGTGATCACGATGCAGGCGTACGACCAATACATTGCTGTGTCGAAGTTGGCTGAGGACGAGGAGAAGATTGATGCCTTGGGCCGTGTCATTTCCCAGTTGCCAAAGTCCAATGCCCGCACGTTGGTAAACATGCTCACACACTTGAAGAAGGTTGAGTCGTTCTCACACGTGAACAAGATGAACTATCACAACTTGGCTGTGGTGTTTGCTCCTACTTTCTCAAGAGTCTCTGACGGAGAGAGGGAGCTGATGGACATGGGACCGAGAAACAACGTGACGGAGTTCTTGCTCATAAGACAAGATGATGTCTTGGGACGCTTGGAACTCGTGTGATGTTCATGCTTGCTTTTTGTTGATTGTTTGTTTCTTTGTATGGTTGGTTTTTGGGATAGATTCAGCTTGTTTTGAAGCTCTTAATTTTATATTGACACTCGTTTATCATGCTACAATTGCGGCGTTGACGTAGATCATTGAAGAGAATTAACAAATATCGTGGGCAGTCATGAGAATTCAGCTGGTGAGCAGTTTTATGTACGTGTGCTTTGGAGAATGATGAATATGGCACTTGTGAAGCTTGAAAGAAACGATATAGACGGATCATTTGATGTCTTTGATCTCAGGAGCAGCAAACATTTCGTACCTTCTGTATCCTGTTCTGAGCAAGTACTCGATCGTGGAGTACTCCTTCTTCGGTAGCTTGTAATTCTTCCTAAATTCCGCCCTGAATGGTGTCAGTAAGGTGAGCAGATATAGGTATAAATACAAAGAGACTTACCTCACGTATTGCAGGAAGTGTTGTTGGTTTTCCTGTGAGCACAGTTAGTCATCGTCTCAACATGGTCTTTGCTTCATGGACAACGTACCACAGGCTTTGTGTAAGACGTTCGCAGACAGGTCCTGTAGAGTTTAAGGACTTCTTTTTGGAGCCCAGAGAGTCTCTTCACTTTGGCAGCCATCCCTCTGGTTGTATTTGTAAGCTTGGAGAGATGCAGAAAGTTGGGGTAGAGGAACAAAGCTCGGGCTTGTTTTTGAGCGTCGATTTTTGGACAGGGGCAACAGGAGCCGGAGCCGACTGAACGACTGAGGCTGTGTTCTAGAGAGGGCACTTTTGGTTGGCTGAAAGTGAGCCAGACAAAGATTAGTGATACTTTCTAGAGCTCGATTCACTGGCTTTGTTAAATACCTCAAAACGGAGCTTCTGCGTGCCTCCTCAACCCCTGAAACCGGCTCGGCTGTGCGCCTCCTTCTCATCTCCGCCAGAGCCGTCAGACGCGCGTCGACACCAAAAAAGCGAATCCCAGATCAGCTTTCTCTTCTTCTCCAAACACAGCGGCAGAGGACAAAGAGCTCGTTCGAGGACAAGGAAACGATCTTCTGATACACCCCCACGCTTCTACAGCCCCAGTGAAAACTCGGCTTCTCCACGCCTCCACACAAAGCACCAGCCGCCATGTCCTTCCCAGTGCGATGGCCCCTTGTGCTCATCCTCGTGGCGTCTCCCGCTCTCGTGGGCGCCTCCTCCGTCTACGAGCGGGCGGTTATTCCCCCAGAGGCTCAAAATGCTGTGGTGACGGCCCCTGACTCAGAACTCTCATCGTTCAAGTGGTTTTTCTCGTGGATCGGCCTCATTTGGTGGGCAGTCATGGCCCTCATCACCACGTACGGCTTCACCGAGATCTACTTCAAGTTCAACACTCCCACGGATCTACCGCCCTCAGTACAGCTCGACCAGGACGGCGAGGTGGTCGACTCAGAAGAACTCGAGGGTGTGACCATTCTCAGACCAATCAAGGGTATTGATGTGGAGATGGAGCTCTGTCTTGAAAGCGCTCTTCTGCAGCGCTATCCACGCAACAAGATCCAGGTTCTCTTCTGTGTCGAGGACGAGAAAGACCCTGGTGTTGCCATCATCCAGGGGCTCATAAAGAAGTACTCCAGCACCGTTGATGTGCAACTCCTCGTGGATCAAGACTACTCGAGCAACCACTTTGGACCAAACCCCAAGATCAACAACCTCGCCAAGGGCTTCAAGGCAGCCAAGTTCGACATCGTATGGGTCCTTGACTCCAACGTCTGGGTGAGCCCCGGGACACTTGCCAGATCAGTGTATGCTCTCCGCAACTCCACCGACAATGGCCGCCACACAACCAACAGACCCGTGAAGCTCGTGCATCACGTCCCACTCGCCCGCTCCACGAGCAACACCAACGAGGCAGCCAACCTCGGCGCCCGTCTCGACGAGATGTTCCTCCACACGTCCCACGCCAAGTTCTACGTCTTCTTCAACCGTGCCTCCGTGGCGCCATGCGTCAATGGAAAGTCCAACATGTATCGCATCTCGGCGCTCGACGAGGCTGTCCTGAGCGTCTCAAGGGGAGAGAACCCCACCATCAACAACGCGGGAAACATCGCAGTGGATGCGGCACAGTACGTCAAGAATAGGGCCGAGGGGATCAGATTCTTCGCTAAGTACATTGGCGAGGACAACATGATTGGAATCGCACTCTGGGACACTGGTGGACGCACGGGTATGACTGGTGATGTTGTGTGCCAGCCCCTCGGGGGTGTCAAGGCCAACGGAACCAAGGATTACGTTGATAGAAGAGTCAGATGGTTGAGAGTGAGGAGATACATGGTCCTTGCGGCCACGTTGATTGAGCCCACCACGGAGAGTTTGGTTGTGGGTACCTTTGGCGCGTTTGGTATCTCGAACTTGTGGTTTGGTGGGCATTATTTCTTTGCATTGTTGGCTGTTCATGAGCTGATCTGGTGTGTCACAGACTACGTTCAGACAAAGGTGTTGTTAACGCATGCTGGTCAGGATAGGATGAAGAAGTTTGAGCCACCTTTCTTCTTGAACCACACTAGAGAGAAGTTGGAGCTGTCCACGTGGTTGCCCATCTGGGTGCTCAGAGAGGCCTTGGCCCTTCCGATCTGGATCATTGCCATGTGTGGATCGCAGATTGATTGGAGAAACAGACCTTTCAAGATCAGAAGAGATTTGTCTGCAGAGGAGCTATGAGTGGCGCTCCCGGAGAAAAGAGAGAGAGTGCGAACGAGAGAGAAGCTACGACAGTAACAACGAGTGACGAGACAAAAGAACAACTTAAAACAGGCATGTATCTGTATATACCCAGAGCTATTATAGAACTCCCGAACATGGGCATTTTGAGGTCAACCTGGCTAGAACTCGTGGTATCAGCCCGAAGCGTACATATGCTGACGGATCTCCCATGTGCGGCGTACGCGTCGAACAAATTTGGGCACAAGAGAAGTCTGAAGAAGCCATTTGTGAGACACTTTGGAGATTGAGTTTGTTTAGCACGAGGCAATTTGTCTAGTGGTGAGATACTATGTTTTACTATGTTCAACACTCTATTCCTGCCGTATTTACACAATGTCTGCCGGTATATGCTCGCCATTGTGCCTGGCCTTCAGGGCCATGTGCGCTGTCCAGATCTCGAGGGCCTCCCCAGATCCAAATTCTGATCTTATCCAAGCCCCAAAGCGGAAATCCAGCAAACCGCCGGGCCAGTCACGTTTACCCAACAGCTGAAGATGCACATACGAAGCTCAAGTTGTTTGTTCATTTGTAGGGGGGGGGGGGGGCGCTTAATTCGGCCATGATGGATGATCTTCAATGTTCACCATATGGGCCTATACGCCTACCAGAGACACCTCAAATGCCTACACACCGGAAGAGACAAGGGTTATTAATTAATTACTAGCGACAAAGGGACGCTGGGCATGATCCCTGTCCCCACAAATTGATCCCGATTCCCATTGTGCAACCGTCGTGTTCCTGGTCCCTGGGCACAATTCATGGAGAGTGGAAGTTGCCCTGGATCAAGGAGCTGTGGGCCTGCAATTGGTGCCGCTGTTTCGGCCTAGAACACCTCTGTGATAACAATAGTGTCATAAGTGAACATCACCACCCAGTCGCTGCCACTGCTCGTGATTTTAGCACGCACTTGCCACTTTGTATCGAAATTTCTGATCCAACGCGCGTCCCCAATCGGGAAATCATTGTCTGCGGGCTCACGCGTCTCACGCGTCGAGTGAAGAGCTTCAGGCCTTGCGCTGATGCTGGTCAAGGCTTCAAGGCGCGCGAGAAGGCAGTGGGGGAATATACGGGTCCATGGGCCTTGAACTATGGCTGTGCTTTCTCTTGAGAGGCATTCGTTCACGCCCAATTGGGGCCGTGATGGAGGCTTCTTTCGTACCGCGTTTGTTCTGGAAGAGCTCGGGGTGTGATTACACCAGCAAAAGAAGCTGTGCTGGGCAGTGGGCACCTCCTTCCAGGCTCGCCCCAAACTCTAAGGTGCACAAGAGGTGACTTGACTCGTGAGAGCTTTTATCAGTGTCACACAAGGAAATGGGCGCTACCCCAGAGCATGGGAGAGCGATAGAGACGCGTGGTGTTCAGATGACAGCGAGCAACCACTTATGGCGGCGCACCAAGAGTCACAAGTTACAACATCCACAGCTCGCCTTGAAGGCTGATGAAAGCGATGCTCTGTGGCCCGTGGCAGCGGCGTGCAATATCGGTGTCTGTGACAGCGCTGTGTTTGCGCTTCAACCGAGTCTTTCGAGCCCTTGTGGCATCATCTGCTCAAGACATCACCATCAAGGCTACCAGATTGCCCCTTGTGCAGTACTTTCTCTCTCGAGGCCTATAGAGCTCGTTGCTTCTCGTAGTTTGCGAGGGTGCCAAAGCTCATCAAGCACAGACCAATTGGCCAGAACAGGCCTTCCAGAACCGCCAAACGGCCCCCATAGGCCCCAAGCTGCCGAGCGTGCCTGTTTGCCTGTGCCCACTGCCAACCTTCCTCCACGCCGCAAATCCCAGCACGCGCCCACTTGCAACCCTGTCACCGGGGCAGGAGGAGGGCGAACTTCACGAGCCACGGCCCACGGCTGATCCTGGAGGGAGTTGTATATATAGAGAGGCATTTCCTGGGCAGTGGGAAGAAGCTTGGTGTTAATACTAGCTCATCAAGTCAGACACCCACGCCAAAAAGAGCCGTCTTCTAAAGCTTCCCCGGCACTATCGCACATCCGAACTCTGCATCTCTCCCCCGTCCCCACAGACCAAAAAGCCTCGCTACTATTTAAGGAGCAGTTCGCCACCGGAGCAGCAAATATCAGCTATCTCACACTATACCACCAGCATACAATATACAATGACAACGGCATCGCCTCAACACGCCACCACGCTCTACTCCATCAGCGACGCCGAGTCCATCATCTCCTCCACAACCTCCTTCTTTGACGAGAACCACGACGTCACCACCACATCCACAGCCTCCTTCGACACGCCGGCACCCAAGGCCCTCTTCTTCAACCCGGCCATCCCCGTCTCCTACCAGAAGCACCACCTCAGACTGAGCAGCGACGACGGCTCTTTCTCCACAATCCTCAAGGAGGACGAGCTGTGTACCGTCAAAGACGTGATCCAGCAGCTGCAGAAGAAGTATGAGTTCGAGGACATCATCATCGTCCTGAGAGACGACGAGACGGGCCAGAAGAGAGCACTCCAGGACTCGGACCGCATCATCAAGCTCCAGAACAGACTCTTCAGAAACATGTGGGTCGCAGATGAGCACCTCCCCTTTGCGGCCCTCAGATACCAGTACTCCTTCAAGTTCCTGATCCACAAGTTCTGAGAAACACGGCTCTCCACCACGCAGCTGGGCTGTGTGCGTGAGGGGGAATACTTACAGGGTGAGCTGGCTTGCTCGGTGAGTGGTTGGGATACTACGGACATTAAGGATTACTATCACGGCTTGGGTTACTTGCTATTGGTTTGGCAGCTGATGATAACGACGAAATGAAACATGCTCTTGCTTTACGTGTTGGATGGGATTCAAACGTAGCTCTTTTGTAGTGGATGAGTTCTAGATATCTAAAGATAATCTAGAGCTGATTATATCTCTGATTCACCTCTTCAATTTGGTGCTATCTTTGATTATTGCGCTTCATATCCTGAAACGTGGGCGAAATGGCCGAAAGCGGAAAGCGCGAAGATGAAGCTTTGTCAGACTTCAGTGGTCACCACGACGACGAACCGGAGCCTTTCCCTCATCAACTCAAGAGCTGAAACCATCACAGTTCTGGGAAGCAAATACTTGAGTGGGAAGTGTTGCAAACCGGGAAAGCCAATCAAAACGGCCTCTGCTCTGGGTTTGTACGGAGGATGGCTCAGAGAGTCTTTTGGGTCAGCGGAGAGGAGCTAAGGCGTGACGAATGCAGCCAGCCATGTGAGAGTTCAACGCCACTTGCCAACACTTTTATGGATCGAGATACTTGAGATACTACAGTTGAGAGTCCAACAGTAGTTCTACACACTCCTCAACAAATAGTACGCAGAAGAGAGTAGAGACAATGCTGCGCGTGGGGTCATAGAACGAGTTCGCGGAAATTCGCGAAACTTTCCAGTGATCCGAAGAGTTTGGCCGAGTCATCTCGAGTGGGCCATCTGCTATTTCTCATAAAGAGCCTCATAACAGCTGATTCTCGGGATTTTTCTCCTTGAGTTCCACAATCAATGTCCGATGAGTCTTCCAGTGCTACAAGCAGTCTCAAAGACCTCCTCTTTGGCTCCGTGCGTGTCAAGTTTTGCCCCCCTGCGCCCCGCACAGACACTAACATCTCTCACAGCTCTCAGGATGCGTTGGAAAGACGATCGAGTACCCATTTGACACAGTGAAGGTTCGACTACAGTCCCAGCCTCATGGAAAGCCTCTCATATACAAGGGCGCAATCGACTGCATCCAGCAAACGTTCAAGAAGGAGGGCGTGCTCGGCTTCTACAGAGGAATCTCATCACCCATCGTTGGTGCTGCTGCCGAGAACGCCACTTTGTTCATGAGTTATGGCCTGGCACAGAAGTTCTTCAAGGAGTACGTTCTGAATACCAAAGAGAGTCTACCGCTGCCGTACCTCGTTGTGTGTGGTGGTATCTCTGGGCTCGTGGCGTCCTTCGTGCTTACGCCCATCGAGTTGATCAAGTGCAAGATGCAGGTCCAGTCAGTATACTCGGGGGCCAAGAAGACAGTACTGGGGCACATCAGGGATGTCTGGAAGAGAGATGGATTCAAAGGATTCTGGTTTGGGCAGACAGGAACGTTGCTCCGTGAGTGTGGTGGATCCGCCTCTTGGTTTGGTGTTTATGAGCTGGTCTCGTTGAACCTCAAGCAGTGGAGATTGGGACGCCCAGCAAAGCCAGAAGACACCAATACCATTCCAGAATTGCTCATCAGTGGTGCTTCTGCCGGTATTGGGTACAATTTGTCCCTGTTCCCCGCTGATACAGTCAAAAGTACGATGCAGACGAGCAGTATTGTTAATCCAAACGCCAAGCCTATGGGTTTCTCACAAGCTGCATCAACCATTTACAGCCATGGAGGGATTAAGGCATTTTATAGAGGACTGGGAATCACCCTTGTCCGTGCCGTGCCCTCCAATGCTGCCATCTTCTTCACTTACGAGTTTTTGAAGAACCAGTTCTAGCGGACGATCACCATGGGCATAGAGACGAGCGTCTCCAAGCATGACTCGCATTATATTCTACACATTCATCATTTTAGAGGAACACTATCCGCGTGTAGTATGCTTGTACTGATATAATAAGTCTGTATATGATCGATATAAATAGCAAATGCCCGGTTTCACTCCCTCCGAGAGATCAATCAGTTTCGTAAAGAGTGTAACCGCTTATTGCGCCGGGCCAACTTCAGAAGCTTGATGGCCAAGGTAGTGAGCTCCTCCTTGAAGAAGAACAGGAAAGCAGCAGTCAAGACACTCTGGGAAAGCTTCACTGTGATTCCGTTGTAGAATCCTCTGATGCCCTCCTTGGTGTAGATCTCCTTGACCCAGCCAGTGATGGTTGTTGGACGCTCACCACTCCCATCCTTCAAGTGCATGCGAGCCTTGAGTGTGATGTATGGATATGTCGAGCCAGTTGCAATGAGCTTTCCAAGAGCACCGATGAAGAAGGCGTGAGCGGAGGTCAATGATCCAGGCTTGCGCTTGTTGATGAAGTTCTTGAGCTGCTCAAAGATGGTGTACTGGATGATTGGGTTGAGCACAAGAATCAAAGCTGGCAACACACCAGAGAAGAGAGCACCAACACCGTCCTTCTTGACAATCTCGAGGATGGCAGCAAGCGTGGATTGGCGGTTGTTGCCCTTCACGGTGATACGTGTGTTGGCGACCCAGATCGGGTTTGTGGAGAAGACAGTGATGGAACCTGCAATGGCACCAGTGAGGATACTTTCCACAGGGGAGAGAATCTGAGCAGTCTCTAAACGGCCCTTGATGATGAGCTTGGCCAGCGCCTCGTAGAAGTAGTAGTACACCACGTTGTTGAGAACGACACCGTAGATGGCACTCTCGAGTCCGGAGTAGAAGCCCAAGATTCCCTCGTGCTTGAGAAGGTATTTTGCGGCGGCCAGCGTCGACACCTTCTCTCCACGCTTGTCCTTGAGAGCACTCTGCTCCTCGTCTGTCTGTGTCTTCTCGTCGTCAACGCTCTTCCGTGACTTGGTCTGCGCCAGTGTGGAGAGCGTCACCAATGGGTAGGTCACGGCCATGGAGAGGGCTCCTCCAATGCCGGCAGCGACACTGTGAGCGAGTGGGTCGGCTTCGAGACGGTCTGACATTGCTGCGTGGAGAAGTTGTGGGTTGTGGGTCGGATGGTTGGAGTAGCGGGGAGTGCTTAGTGCGCAGTCAAAGCTGGGAGAACTGGGAAGGCTGTGGGCACGGTACTCTGCTTATAAAAGGCTACCGTCTGTGCCTTTGGCCCCAAAACAAGCCGCAGTTTAACAGAGGTGGCTTATTCGAAGGTGTGTGGGTTCGTTCAAACGCCCGGACTTTTTTGCTGGCCGCCGAGGTTATCGCCGATATTCTCCATCCGGTTAGACTTCCTAATCGGGGAGTTTTTCAGAACGGCTGGGGCCGCGAGAAATTTCGAGCTCGGCCTATGATACGATGCTCTTATTCAAGTCATTTAGTGAAGCAACAAACCCCCAGAAGATGTCACAACTGCCTGCATCCTTCAAGAAGAACCTCAACAACTTTGCCTTTGTGTGCTCCATCGCCATCGGCTCCATCTATGTCGTGAAAACGTATGTGTTATGAGAATCCTATCGTGAGATCACAGCCACTAACAACCCTAACTTCAGCTTCATCAACCAGAGAAGAGACAAGTCTTTTGTCCCAGAACACTTTGCTGAAGGTGAGGCAGAGGGAATAAACATCGCCAAGGTCCAACCGGGCCTTCCTGAGCCAACAGGGCAGTACGTTAGAAAGTCGAACTATGAAGGCGCCGCTGGAGCTTACCAATCAAGAAGAGGAGGCGATAGATTCTCTGGAATCCTTGATATGAACTGGTTCAGAGGGGGTGACAAATGATAACTCCTTACGCTCACAATATCCGATATTTATACGCACACATCACGCGGTTGTACATATCCTGCCATGCCATGAGGTGCTCAACGCCTGTACATAACCTATTCACGAAGTCCATGTCTACAAACAATTTATAAAACACATAATACAAAGAGAAGTACATTATCAAACTTTTCTCAGCGAAAGTCACACAGCAGCATGTAGACTTTTCAAAATAAAACTCATACTCATACCGAAATAATAACAGAAAACAACAAAAAAGGAAGAATTGAAAGTGTGTGCATGCGACAAAAGAAGAACTTAGTCCTTCTTCTCAAAGTAGTCAGCCATCTCCTGGTCGAGCTCCTCGATAGTCTTCTTCTTTGGTCTTTTGTTATGCTGCTTGTTGTCACCCTTCTTAGCATCTTTCTTCTTTGGCTGCTGCTTGTTGTCACCCTTCTTTGGTTGCTGCTTAGCTGGCTTAGCAGCGTTGGCAACAATTCTGTTGGCGAGTGGCTTCTTGGATGGGTCGATGATCAATTCCAGTCTCAACTTGAGGGCACCACCGTCAATTGGTGCACCGTTGTACTTCTCAACAGCCTTGTTGGCGCTGACAGAGTTTCTGAAGTTGACGGTAGCAACACCCTTGGACTGACCCTTCTCGTTGTAGTGGAGGGAAACGTTGGCAACACCGCCAATCTGGGAGGCAAAGAAATCCTAAAAGTAAAATGTTAATCTCGATGAACTGGAACAATGGACAGATGTGGTTGCCATGGTTCAATTAGATCATGAGTGGCTTGGAACTGTGGAATGGGGATGAAATGATAGGACAAATGGACAACGATGAATCAACCGGCTCGTCTGGGAATACCAGACATGAATGGAATGAACAAATAGTCATGGCGGATGTGGAAGTGTACTCTCATCAGCTCTCATCAGCTTGAATATATCTTTGTCTTCACCAAACAACAGAACACGAATGAGTAGGCAATAAAGCCCTCAAACGATGGGAACAACAACAAAGTAGTAGCAGAAGAAACAGATATAATCAGCAGCACCGTTGGCAAAAGAAGTCAACAAGTGTGAGAAGAATAGAGAAGTAACCTCGGAGAATCACTCAGATGTAGATCGTCAACGGAGAGAAGGGAGAATTGAGATGAGCCGTTGTGACGGAATCGTGAAGAACCACCCTCACGGAGTCACGTATGTTGATAGGCAGAGGAACTGATAATCAGGAAGCGGACAATACACGACTCAAACTCAAAACTCAACTTCTAATCTCCTCAGATCACAGTCTGGACTAGACGTGACTCTCCAAACACAAATCAATGTGTCACCCTGAAAAGCTCCCAGCAAACAAAAAAACAAGAGCTTGAATACTTCATGCATATCATGGATACTCCAATGACATCGGCAGACGCATCGCATCTTGCAAAAAACAACGGATGGCAGAGCAGTCAAAGAGGAAGTGATCATGCTCGACTGGCACAAAAGCAGCATTAGCTGCATATGTCCAAACATGAAGTAAGACAATCAGTCTCATCACTTCATTATCATGCTCACTTTCCAAGAATCCAGTATGCTTTTTTGGCAAAAAAAGAGATTCATTCAATGGTCGGATTCAAACATCAAATGTCAAATCAATCCTCTCAGTGTACCCTGATCATCGAGAAATCATATCCTTGAAAGCCGGAGACATGACCAAATAAGGTACTTCCCACAGTGTGTATCGAAGGACATCCTGCCGAGATCATCAACGGGGACAGACATGGTCGAAACGAGTTCAAACTTGTCAACTGAGTTCACACGGAACAGAACCAAGAGTAACCAATGAGAACAAGCGTGTGCAATCCAAAGAAGTCTGGTCATGCAAGTGGACAGTTGGGTCAAAAAAGAGACTCAGCATGTAGATGTATGAAGCAGAGACGGGAAGGATCACACACATTCTCAAGGTTTTCACTCACGACGGGGGGTATTGAACAAAGGCACACGCACAACTGGCAAGAGCCTCACGAGGGAGGACACTGCTCAACATACCTTAACGGAGTCCTGCTTGATGTCCTTTGGCAAGTTGTAGACCATGACCTTTGTAGCGTAGGAAGCGTCAAGGACACCGGCGGCGGCGGCTGGCTTGGCTGGTGCCTTCTTCTTCTCAGCCTTCTTAGGAGCGACAGCCTTGGTGACCTTGGACTTGGCGACTGGGGCTCTCTTTCTGAACTGCTTCTTAGGTTTGTCGGAGAGGATCTCGTCGAGGGACTTGTCAAGAATGGAGGACATTGTTGTTGGCGTTGCTGGTGTTGTTGTTGTTGTTGGCTATGAAGGTGGCGACAAGGAGGCTGGTCCAAAAAAGTGGGCGAGCCTTTTCAGGCTTCAGCGAACTTGCGCGAATTTTGATTTTCGCGCGAGTACCGAGGGTGCGAATATTTCCTGATTAAGCTGAACACGTAGTCGGAATTCGATTTTCGTGGCGCGCGCGGGCAGCGATGCACACGCATGTCAAGGAAGACGTGAACAAAGCAAGGGAAACAGGCCATAGAGTGGCGCTCATAGTGGCAGAACACACTACAGACAAAGGCTGGTAGGGCGCTACATCTTGGTCACATGTCACGCGACTTTACGCCCACGAAGTCCCATCTCAACGGCTTCAAGCGGACGATGTCTCCGACGCCCCAGTCCCGCCATGGATCTCCAGACAAGAGGCCCTTGAGTGTTATTGGCAGCTCTCCGACGGCAAAGTACATATTTGGAGCCGAGTTCGATACCAAGGTTGGAGCAGTGGTCAAGCATCAAGTTCCAAGAAAGATTCCAGGCTTCAAAGAACATCTCAACACGCTCGGTGAGCTCATGATTCCATCCAGCAGTGAGCACTCCGAGGACTCCTTCTCCGCCTTCATTCTCTATAAGGATCGCACGAACAAGTACAGGCTTCTACCCGATACAGATAAGGACATGGAGGAGGAAGGTGCTCTTGGACTTGAAAGGCTGGGCGTCAATGAGATCAACACTATATTCGAAAAGGCGACTCATGATGACGACGTTCTCTTCTTTTACACCATCACGAAATCCATACCCAGCACAGACAACGAGAGAGGCCGAGTAATACGATCAATTTCGATCGGCACTCCTTTACGAAACTTTATCATATTCAAGCATCTTATCACTCTCACGATTCAACTCTACATCCAAGATGGCCAATTGAGTCATTTGGTCTCATTGTTCAATGCCATCAACAGCACAGACATCACACTGTGGCGGAGCTACTTGGGAGTCAACCCACACCTGTACAACCTTCTCTCCTTGGACTACGAGTTCAACAATCGCATCATTCTTACGCATTTTAAGAACATCAAGACGAAAGACATGGATGCTCAGGCCATCAAGTACAAGGATGGCGTCTTACAGTACTTCCCACAGTATGACTTGTCTCAATCACCAGAAGACTCCGTTTTGACCAAGATTCCATTGCATCTCTCATTATCCATGCATCCAACTGACATTATGACAGATCTGAAAGTCACACATGCCATTATGAGGTTCCTCAATCTGTTATCATCCAAGCTCAACTCGATCGATTACAAGAATCTCAACATCATCATCTACACCGCCTCGAATGTTGAGTTTCTCTCCTCCTTCATCCTGACCATCTCAAACTTTTTTAATGGCTTTGGGAAGACATATTTTCACAATGACACAATTCTCTACTTCCCTTTGATTGATCTCTACAGTTGGGAGAAGGTTTTGGATTTTGACAAGCATACGAAGAACACCAAGATCATCGGAACGAACAACATCATTATCAAAGACAGCGAGGACTTTTATGACTTCTTCTACAATATTGACACAGAAGAACTGAGCCTAAGTGGGTCTTTGGAAACTTATGAACTCACATTGGGGAAGACACATGACTTTATGGAGCTGACATCATCTCTCCTCATCCAACAACATGACTACAGTACGACAAGAATCTCACTCCAACGATTCCAACTGTGGGAGATCATCAAGATCCTGAATAGAGATGACACAGACCAAGCCGAAGTCAACTTGAAAGACTACTACCTCAGCCGAAACAAGAATTTGGTTCTGTTTGACGAGTTTTTCGAATTCAAAACAATACGACTCATCGACACACTCGTCCAATGCCTCTCAGTCATCAACACCCCATTCCACGACTGGACAGAAGATAACATCACACACATGACCCAGGCATACGACTTCTTCTACACATACGTCACAACATCAGTCAAGGGTCGCCTGGAGATGTTCATCTATCTCCTCGAGATATTCCCAGTGAAAGTGAAGACACCCACGGATCTGATATTCGACCCAGAGGTATCCCTCCGCTCACAGACACTCATCTCGGACATTTTCAAACCTTTGCTTGTGGAAGATCATGAGCTACAGAAACGTGTGATGAAGCTCTACAAGGCTCTCAGCAGCTCTTCACTCCGCATCATCCTCGAGCAGAGGCTCAACCCCTTCGTGAGGATCATGCTCGCTGAACAGACATCGATGACAAAGGACAATGTACTACACTAGATGTGAACGTCGTTAATGATTATGCAATTTCATGACAGCTAAATATAGCGTATGCAGTCGTAGCTCTGGTACTCATTCTGATCACTTCTGGAGTGGGAAGAGTCTGTAGTTGTTGATGTGGTAGAATCTCCATGGGCAGTCCAACTTGTCCAAGATCACTTCAAAGAGTCTGAGCTTGTCCTCATTCTGCTTGGCGTTGACAGAGGTCATGCACATGTCCAACTCGGCCTCGTTGGACACAATAGCAGAGATGCAGTGCTTGTTCTTCTTAGCCTTGTCTGCAATCTCGCTGCCCTCAGCGGTTCCATCATACTCAAACAACTCAAAGGCCTTGGACCAGTTCCATGGCTTGATGTCATTATAGGACTGGTTCTCACCTCTGATGATTCTCTCAACGGTGTATCCGCTGTTGTTCAACAAGAAGATGATTGGCTTCAAGCCGTAGTGTGGGAATGACGACATCTCCTGGATGGTCATCTGTGCAGAGCCATCGCCCTCGACCAAGATCAATCTCGACTTGCTGTTGTGGTCCTTCATGGCAATACCAACACCAACAGAAGCTGGAAGAGCCATACCGATGGACAAGTAGAAGCCCTGTGCAATGTAGTTGATGCCTGACTTGAATCTGAAGTCTGGGATACCAAACATGAACGATCCAGTCTCACAAACAACAACATCATCCTCCTGGAGGAAGGACTCGAACTTCTTCAGGAGAACAGACTGAGAGATGGAAGAGCCTGATGGGATGTATGGATATCTTGGAGAGACCTCAAATGGAACCGGTCTTGGTTGTGGAATGGATGATGCATCAAGAGATTGCAACATTGATCTCAAGACATTGATAAAGTTGACACCATGAAAGTAGTCGGTTCCAATCTTGATGTAATCTGGGTGCAAGATGATTGTCTGTCCCTCCTCCAATTCGAAAGAATAGTGACCAGTGTTCATCTCGTTGATATGTGGACCAAAGTACAAGACACAGTCAGAGTCCTCCAAGTTCTCCTTGACACCCTTGTTTGACTCAATACCAATGTAGTCACCAACAAAGGAAGGGTGGTACTCATCCAAGATGGACTTACCCATGAATGTGGTGTAGTTGTGGATGTTGGACTTGTTGACAAACTCTCTGAGAAGCTCAACACCTTGGTCGTATCTGCGGACAAGAACATCAGCGAGAATGGCTGGGTTGGTGGATTTGTACAACTTGTTCAAGATAGCACCAGCGATCTCCTTTGTCAACTGTGGATTCTCGTCAATGACAGTATGGAATGTGGATGCTGGGTTGGTGTGCAATCTGGAGGCGTCAATGACCTCGTCTGCCATGTCGAGCGGCAGGAACAAGAAACCTGGTCTGGATGTCTTGAAGATGGTCTTAATCACCTCATCGACGTCATCAGCTGCAGTAGATGGGTCAATGATGGTTTTGGAGCAGCAGGAGATACCATCAACCATCTTGGTGTAAACAAGACGATCAGACTCTTTGAGGGAGTCAATGTTTGGAACCAAGTGATGCAAGTGCTTCTTCTTCTGCTCCTCGTCGAACATGGCTCTGCGTGTTGGCAAACCGACAATGTGGAGCACCTTGGAATTCTCAGCGAAGGCACCAGCGACAGCGTTCATAGCACTCAACTCTCCAACACCGTAAGTGGTGATGAGCACACCGAGCGAGTTTGTGTAGCGCGAGTATCCATCGGCAGAGTAGCCACTGTTCAACTCGTTGCAGCCTCCGATCCAGTTCAATGGCGTAGTGTAGATGTGATCCAAGAGGCCCAAGTTGAAGTCGCCAGGGACACCAAACACGGAGGACACCTTGTGGACCTGTGCAAGACGCTTGAAGAGGAACTCGCCAAAGGGCATCGATGTAGATGGTGCGCTTGCCTGGGAGACGACGCGCGTGTCTTCGGAGATTGCTGGGATAGGAGCCATTGCAGTGTGCGGGGAGTGGAATCGCTTGAAGAAGGAATTAAACATGGCTAGCGATATGTGGCTGTAGTAAGTGTGCAGGATTCTCTGGCTTTATAGCCCTCAGCACTCCCCTCAGACACGCGGTCAGCTTCTCCTTCTCCGCCCAACAACAACCAACAACAATGCTCTTCTCCGCTTTTCCTCATCGCCCGTTTGACACAAAACTCAGCCATGCTCGGCTATCGGCGGCGGCTGGGCGCGGCAATTCGCGGGAGGGCGCGAACTCGGTGGGCGGCAAACAAACCGAAGCCGGGCCGAGCTGTTAACAAAATTCTCAAAACAGTGAAACACCACCGACTCTCCACACATCAACACCAAAAACACACGGCATGGAGAACCTGTACACGGCAGCCATCCGAGAACTGCCACCCGAGACCCTCAGGAACTGGCTGTCCACGGGGAAGCGTCTCGTTGTTATCGATGTGCGAGACTCCGATTACCGCTATGGCCGTGTCAAGGGAGCCGTGAACTTCCCCAGCAAAGCATTCACTGGCGAGGCATGTGAGAGGATTCTCCGCCAATGGCCGGCAGATGAGGGTTATGTCTACATCTTCCACTGTATGAGATCTCAGATTCGTGGTCCTGCGTGTGCAAAGAAGTTTGTGAGGTACCTCCTGCTCCACACACCAGCCAAGGACGACCTCTCACTTCTCCCCAAAGTCTATCTGCTGAAGGGCGGACTCAAGGGCTGGAACAAGCTGTACGGAAATAATCCTGATCTCATGGAATCTATTTGATTCTCATACCGATCCCACATCTTGTGGCGGCCTGTCCACGACTAGCTTCCACGATAATTAACGATTCATGAATGACGACTACTGATCTTATCTACTGCAACTGTAAATGCCATAACGACACATTCTTTCCAAAAACGTGATGATGGTCAGGTAAGGGCTTCATACGATTGTGGTGGAAACTCTCAGATCGATATGAGGAGAACTCAGAATCCTTTTAGATCATGCTGATAACTGCGCCACCTGCGCCACGATCCTCCTCCAGTGACTTTCGCGACTACGCCACAGTCGACGGAAAATCTTTTGGCGGAGAAGTCGAGAAACAACAACAACGCGTCACTCTCGGGGCCAACAAACATCGTCAAAAAACAACTAATGCAGTGCTCAAGTATGTCATTTGATTCATCAGCTCCATCAATTGGACTCAATACTAACTTCCTTTGCGCAGTCTCCGGAGTGCCGCCAAAAGAGCCGGTTGTCTCACCAAAGAGCGGTGCCATCTTTGAGAGATCCCTAGTGGAGGCGTACATCAACGAACACCACAAGGACCCAGTCACATCAGATGAACTCAGTGTTGAAGATCTCATCACAATACGAGCATCGCCGTACCAACTGCCTCGCAATGCCACGCTCAACTCTGTGCCGTCTCTGTTGTCCGCTCTCCAGAACGAGTGGGATGCCGTTGCCTTGGAGCTCTTTCAACTGAGAAAACAACTGGATGATTCGAGAAAGGAGCTTTCGACAGCACTCTATCATCATGATGCGGCAGTAAGAGTGGCGTCAAGGGCGATCAAGGAGAGAGATGAGGCCAGAAAGGCGCTGCAAGATCTCACGACGTCAATCAGCGGAGGCGAAGCTATTGACGTTGATAACGAAAACAATGGCGGAAGTCACGACACTGAAATGCCTGACGAGCCATCAGTGATTACTGCTGAGACGTCTGAAGCCATTAACGCAGCCAGCCAAGAACTCTTTGCCATTCACAAGGCCGAGAACAAAATCAACAAACCAAATGTCGCCATTGAAGCCTCGTTCAACGATATGAAGAAGGATGATGTCAGCGGAAGACCTTTCAAGAGCATTGGTATTACAGCTCAGACTCCAGACAAATGCATTTGTATCACATCCGCTGCGGGTGCCTTCACACTCTTCAATGCAGCCGAAAAGACTTTCCAGAAGATCCAAACAGGTCTACCAAAGAGTGTCAAGGTCACCACTGCCATGAAGACCGAAACACTCCTTGCATTTGGTAGTAGCCTCGGTCACGTCTGGATCAACCATCTTCATTCCAAACTGCACGACAGCGCAGTGATCAAATTGCTCCAACACCCATCGCTTTCAAATCTCGTCTTCTCGGTTGAGGAAGCCGGCATTGCATCCCTTTGGAACTCAAAGACATCAAAGCAAGAATTTAAGACGACAGTGTCAGATACAGCACATGACGCTGATATCCATCCAGATGGTGCACTGGCATGTGTCGGATCCAAGGACACACTCTTCCTCATTGATCTCAGAACGGGTGAGCTGACAGGGAAGTACAAGGATCCTGAGTGTAATGAACCGGTGATCTCTGTCAAATTTGGATCGAATGGATACTGGCTGTTTGCATCTTACTCCAATGGTGAGAAGCACTACATCCTGGTCTGGGATTTGAGAAAGGATACATTCGCCAAGATCAACACCAACTTTGCTACAGATAAGGTCCTTTTGGACAAATCGTCGCAGTTGATCGTGGCACTTTCTGCACAGAACCTTGAAACATTCCAGTTTGTCAAGGCTTCCAAGAGCTGGGTAGCCAAAGGGTCGTTTGCATCGGGAGAAGAAGATCCCCTGGTTGATGGTGTCATTGTTGACGATAGTCAGCCAAATGAGTTATCTGTGGCCGTTGTGACGAAGACCTCGCATGCTAAGATCTTCAAACTGTCCGCCTGATGATCAATCTCTGTAATATAATGTGAAAATGACCTTAATTGTGTATGATTTTATTTTGACACATAACTGCCGTTCTGAAAACTACGCGCGAAACCTCCTCCGTGCTCAAAATTACTGCGGGCGATTAGTGCGAGGAAAAAAATTCAGCTCCCCTCATCGCGTACGCATAACAGTGGAGCACACATTGGAGACCTGATCGAGCCCTAAGAACGAATCCACACACACACAAAAGTCTCATACACTAATGGGAAAATTCACAGGCAAGAACGGAACTGTTGAACGCCCAAACGAGTCGAAGTTCGAGCGTGGAGCTGGTGAGTTCAAGAAGAGCAGCAAGTTCTCCAAAGACAAGAAGCTCAAACACGGCCTCAGAAAGGTTGACAGCCAGTACAAGGATGCTGTGAGATCAGCAGCAGCCACAGAGCTCCTCCTCCAAGAGGATGCTGGTTACCTTGAAGCTGAGGGAATGGAGAAGACGTACAAATTCAAGCAGTCAGAGATCAAGAAGCACGTTGATGAGGCTACGGCCAACAAGGCATTCAAGCTTGAATTGAAGGAGTTTGGACCTTACACCATTGATTATTCCAGAAATGGTACACATCTGCTGATAGGTGGTGAGAAGGGACATGTTGCCTCGATGGATTGGAGAAAGGGTGAGCTCAGGTCCGAGCTTCATCTCGGAGAGACAGTCAACGCTGTGAAGTACTTGCACAATGATCAGTTCTACGCTGTTGCACAAAAGAAGTACACATTCATTTACGACCACGAAGGAACAGAAGTCCACAAGATGAAACATCACGTTGAAGTGAAGAACATGGAGTTCTTGCCATACCACTATCTTCTCGCTACAAGTGGTAACACAGGCTTCCTCAAGTACCAGGACACATCCACGGGACAGCTTGTCAACGAAATCAGAACAAAGATGGGCCCAACACAATCAATGACACAAAACCCATGGAATGCTGTTGTTCACCTTGGAAGCTCCAATGGTGTTGTTTCCCTCTGGTCTCCTGCAGCCAACGAGCCTCTTGTGAAGATCCAGTGTTGCAGAGGCCCAGTCAAGGACATCGCCATCGACAGATCAGGTCGTTACATGGCTGTTGCCGGAGCTGACAAGTCTCTGAAGATCTGGGATGTGAGAAACTACAAGGAGCTCTACTCCTACTTCACACCTACACCCGCATCAAGTTTGCACATCTCCGACTCTGGAATCATGTCCGTCGCCTGGGGACCACACGTCACTGTGTGGAAGGATGCATTCAGAACAAAACAGAACTCGCCATACATGAACCATATGATTCCTGGATCCAGAATCAAGACGATAAGACACGTTCCATTTGAGGATCTTCTTGGTGTGGGCCACACTTCTGGTGTCTCATCGCTCATTATCCCAGGTGCCGGTGAAGCCAACTACGACTCCCTCGAAATCAACCCATACGAGACTGCCAAGCAGAGACAGGAGACTGAGGTACGCTCGCTGCTCAACAAACTCCCTGCTGACACCATATCTCTGGATCCAAACTTCATTGGTACAGTGGACAAGAGATCACAGGCGGAGAGACTCAGACCTGCTGAGCGTGAGGCCCTTATGAAATCCAAGGAGCAAGACGAGGACAGCAAGCTCGCCCCAAGACCGGATGTCAAGGGCAAGAACTCTGCTCTGCGTCGTCACTTGAGAAAGAAGCAGCAGAATGTCATTGACCAGAGAAAGATGAGATTGGAGGCAAACTTGAAGAAGGAGCAAGAGCTGAGAGCACAGAAGAGAAGAAAGGAGAAGGGAATTCCAGAGGAGAAGGAGTTGTTGGGTCCTGCATTGGCAAGATTCAAGTAATCATTTGCATTCATACGTTACGAATTTAGAACTACGCACATTAAGGTCATGTCATGTACATGATTAATAACAATCTTTTGATTAACTCTCGTTGGAACTCGTAAGGGATTAGATCCTCCTTTGGATTGTATACACATAACACATAGCAGTGACATTCATTCACATGTCAATATCACCCTTGAAACTCAAGATATCATCCCATCTTGCACCATTAATGTCCGTTTTCATGTTCTCTTCCGACAACTCAACATTCTTCATGCCCTTTCTCGAGGCAACGAGAACCAATCCTTTGAACTTGATGGTATCGACAAGGTCTGGGACGAGAGCAAGCAACTCAGATGGAACAATGATACCCAACAAGTTGTTCAAAGTGGCAAATCTGGTGGACTCCTTCAAAGAATGTGTTGTGGCGTCCTCAGTCTTGACAATATCAAGTGGGAAGCCATTAGCTGAGCTGACGTGGAACTTGTCGTCCTGGAAGTAGACACCGCTGACGTTGAAGAAGACTGGGTAGTTTGGCTGCTTCCAGTTGAGAATAGAACAGACAGACTGGTTGTTGGATGAGAACACGAGAGATCTGGTGCGCTTGACGTTGTTGGAACGGAGCTCTCTGACATGGTTGTACACCGTTGTCAAAACGGAGTCAATGAACTCGTTCAAGTCTGTTGTGTCTGGAAGGGTAATTGGAAGGTCTCTCACTTCAGCCTCTGTTGGGTAGAGAACTTCAACGTTGAGATTGACGAAGTCTGGGAGAAGCTTGAGGAGGTCGTCAAAGAGGATGTAGTTGTTGTCCAGAACATTCTTCAAGAACTTGTAGAACTCCTGTTTGGAAGAAGCATCAGAAGCATCAGGGAAGATGATTCCACTTAGATCATACCTCGTGATGGTCTTGAGCTGCTCAACAGATAATTGGTAGAGTGGAAGTTTGGTTCCCATGATGTCAAGGTTCCATGAAGGAGAAACAATCGGAGTACCATCTGACAACAGAGAAACGTTGATCTTCACGTAGTCCCCAGACAGAGACGAAGCGGTAACGAAACTCAGAACAGAGTTCTGGACTCGGGTGTTGTTTCCCGACGTGGACTTCCAGTATGTGTCGTACTTCGTGATCTCCAAAGGAGTACCAGCGTATGGGTGGATCACTTGGAATTGGAATCTCAACTCACCAACGTTCTTCAGTCTTCCATCGAAGAGTGGGAGCACGACGGAGTTGTTCAGTCCATCATTGGTAACGTCAGTGAAGACATCAGAGAGAGCCGAGGTTTTAGCAATCAGCTTGGTACCAAAGGATGGGAAGATCTCAAAGTCAATGGAGAAATTCTTCAATGTGTCAATCTGGAAGGCAACAGTGTTCTCTCCATCGACGACTGGAAGGAGAATGTTTCTTGGAACAACATCACTGATTCTGGAGCTCAGAACAATTCTTCCTGGCAAAGAAGTAATAACCTCGTCCTGGTTCAGAACAATGGAGTCTTTACCCAAAGCAAAGTGCAACTGAAGGAAGATCTTCTTCTCAAGGAAGTTGTGGCCGTATCTTCTCAATGGGATGATCGGTGGTGGCAACGAGAAGTCTGGAATGGCATCAATGTTGAATGTCTCCGGGCCCAGCGTGAATGAAGGTGGTTGCTCCACAGGGGAGATGCTCTTGTTAGCAACCTTCAATGGAGACAAGAGGTTTTTTGAGCCCTTCTTCTCTTGAATAGCGTCGATCAACACGTTCAAAACTGTGACATGGCCTTCCCAAGAAGCGTTGTACAAAGGCGTGTTGTTATCTTCATCCTTGATCTCGATCTGTGCGCCGGCTGCAATGAGGGCGGCTGTAGTTCTTGGGTGTCCCTCGCTAGCAGAGTAGAAGATTGGTGGCCACTTGTTGAAACTGTCAAGGCCGTTTGGATCAGCACCATTCTGTGTCAAGAGCGGGACAAGCTTGAAGTTACCTGTCTTGGCCACAACATGAAGAGGAAGAAGACCTTCGGCATCCTTCTGGAAATCTTTGACTCTCGGTTGTTGGAGCAACAATTCAGCAGCCTCGTAGTTGCCAGACTTGCAGGCAACGTTCAATGGGAGGTACTGTGGATGGGATTCTGTGTTTGTTGGAGCAGCATCCGCGCCAATCTCAAGAAGAGCTCTGACTGTATCGAGATGGTTCTTGTCAATAGACAGAAGCAATGGGGACATGGAATCATAGTCAAGAGAGTTCAAGTGTTCCAAGACACCCTTGTTGGTACAGAGAATCTTGACGAGATCAGTTCTGCCGAGCTCAGCTGCATAATGCAATGGGGTTCTTCCAGCAATATCTTTGGAGTGCAGCACCAACTGTCTCTGGATGGCAAGCTCGACAATGAATGTTCTGCCTTCTGTGACGTTACAACAAGCTTCATGGATGACAGTTCTCTGTGACAAGTCATCTGTAGTTTTGAGAACAATCAAGTCGGAGCATTCCTTGTAGAATCTGGAGAGAATATCATCTGAGACCTTTGTAGGAATGGCCAAGAAGAAGATTTTTGTGAGCTTGTACCCTGGGTTGGGTGACTTCTTGATTCTCTCAACAAAGGGAACGAGTAGCTCGTTGACGGTGGATGAATATGCAATGTTGAGGAACTCGGAGTACAGCTCATCAATCTCGAAGTCATCGATCGTGGTATCAGTCGTGTTCTTTCCATCTTCACCCTTGTTCGAGAATCCAGACTCTTTGAGTTGAAGGTTGGAGATGTCAGTGTATGTGATGGAGTTGTGTCTTGCTTCAGAGCCCTGCTCATAGTCAAATCTCACCACGTGTTCACCCTCGGCTTTAGCATCAAGCTCAACCAAAGAGTTAGCACAAATGTCACTCAAATTGGATATCTCTGCTCTGTTAAAGACTGGTTGGACAGAGACTGCCTTGCTGAGATACAATTCCTTGGTATGGGACTTGGATCTCTTGTCCCATTTCTTCAACACCTTGGAAAAACCAGTCTGATTCAACTCCACAAACTGCTCAAGTCTATCCAGATCCCTGGAGAACCTCTTGAAGCCATCGTAGAGTGTGATGTACGCAATTGATGTTTTCGAACCGAGTCTGTTCTTTGCGATGGCGTCATTCTTCTTTTTGACCAAGATGTCAAGTCTGATCTTGAGGTCCGACTCCTTCTCGAGGTAGAACGCATTCACTTTCTCCAACTCTCTCTCCAGTCTGAAGAAGAACGAAGTCTTGTTCTCTTGGAGTGTGCGTTCGACATCCTGTGGTTGTGTTGATGTTGCACCTGTGGGAACGGCAAGACTCTTGATCAGCTGTTCAGGGTGTTAGTGAGAGGCCATGAGACAAAGAGAACGATAAAGACATACCTTCTTGAGCTGTTTGTAGTTGATGAAGTGCCCAACGTACTCGGGGAGCTCGAGTTGCCTGGACTCAAGGTATTTACCAAATTTCCTGGTGATTGTTAGTTAACCGCCTTGGAGTAGAAGAGTGAAATGTTACTCACATGACTTGTCAGGAACGTGTGGATGTAGCGAACACAACACGACAAAGAAGATTGTGAGCTGCAGTAAGAGAGCCACCTGTGAGATCTTTGGTAGATGGAGAGCAGGTCCACTGGTGAGTGGTCTGGTTGGGAGAAGTGGCGGAGAAACTGGCGCTGCCTTTGCCCGGATGATGTGTGGGCCTGTAAATCACGCTAAGGGTCCTTAAATTATGGCGCTGCTGGGAGGGTCAAAACGGTGTATCTGCCTGGACCGGCGGGGGCTCTGCCTAGCGAGGAGTCAATGGGCAGTGGCTCCTTCAAGAGACCTCTGCCTGGCGTACCTGGGGCCCCGCTTCATACACCAATTTCTGGTATACACGTGGGTCGCGAGAGCCGGGCCAGAGGGCTATTTTGTTAGTGCTGATAACTACGCACCCCCATCAATCCTCAGTAAATTTCAGCACGCCCCCGACAGCCAAAGCCACGGCACCTGCCATGTGTGTGTCCAATTTAAGCTGGTGCCGAACCGATTCTGGCTTTCTAGTTTCTAGGAGCTACGGAGCTACGGAGCCATCAAAGCATATATCACTCTCTTGTTGGATTGTATTTGGCAGGCCGAAGCAAGTTGTTGATCGTTCTCTCAGGTTCTCAGGTTCTCAGGTTTCCCTTTGAAGTCGACGAAGAGAGACGGCCACCTCTCGCAAGTTCTTGTGCTGGGCCATGAGTTCAAAGGCATCTTCGTCACTTTCATTGGATACACCAGTCGCATTGAGAAGCTGTGCCAACATCACCGGAATCTCCCCGCTTGGAGTACAGGTCGTTTCTCTCTTCTTGTACTCCTGGATCAACTTCACAAGGCTCTTGTGGCTCCCGAAGAGGTTTGACACCATGGAACGAGCGTCCTGGACAGCAGCACCCGAGAACGTTTTTGTGGACGGGGTCATTGGAGACAACTGAACATTGTAGGCGAACTTCATCTCGCTGGATTTTCTGTAGATCCTGGGGTTGATGTTAGTATCTGGATGTTGTGCCGATCCCCTGTTGATGCTAGGTGTCTTCATACTGGGCGGCAAGCTCAAAGAAAAGGGAATCTCTCAAGACAGACTCGGGAGCAATGACAATGCTGATTCTGGAGTGGTCGATGCTGCTGTATTCGGAAGCAATGACATCGGTGCGTCTGTGAAGCTCAGTCAAGAGGGCCTCCAGCCCTTCTTCGTTTGCGGGGGAGGCCACCTCTGCTTCGGCGGCAAAGTCCACAACAAAGTGGACGAGAGCTGATCTGTTGGCTGGGGTACGTGTATGAGACTCTGAGATGATCCTCATGCTTTGGTGACCTTTTTCAGGAAATAGTGAACCCACGACGAACGTAAAGGAAGAAGAAAGATGAAAAGTAAACAATCGTGTGTCCCGTACCGCGAATTTTTGGTAGGCGCTCACAGGAAAATTTGAGAAAAGCCAGTTGTTTACACTGGCCAATGATATCAACTCAACCACCATACAGGCTGCCAGTGGCACATATCCAGTCACACAACTGATCCGTTCATCAAGAGCAATCACACAGCTGTCCGATTAAGGAAGAAAACGCTTCCCAGGCCATTGACGAAGCGCTTTCTACGACATCACAGTTCCACGAGAAGCGTTCTTGCCACCACGAACGCGGCTATTTGCGTATGTATACTGTTGATCTCACCACCGCTGTTCATGAAGAATGATTGAGTCTCTTGCTTTATTCTTCCCTTTGGATATATGTGAGCACCCAGAGGGAGCCACTCCTGGTGGTTCTTGTCATTGCTTCTTGCTGGGGCATGCTTGAATCCCGTACCCCTTTATTTGGTATCGCCGATGGTCTGCATTCATGAGTGGACACTCGCCACCACACCCTCATAGCTCTCAATTAGAGACTCACACCAGCATTCGCAATATTCCATGGACTTGGTGGCTGGTGATTCACCTATGCCTCGTTCTTTGTTCATGATTACTAACATCTATCCAGTTTAACGCCGACCTCATCGCTTGACGCACATCCACTTGACCTTCTCCACACACTCAACATTTCACCACAATGGAGTCAATTCTCGACTTCTCCAAGCCGTTGGATGTGGCAGCATTTGACAAGGTTGTTCAGACCTTCTACACAGGTAGCGGTCCTGACAGAAAGGTTGCGCAAGACCTTGTGACACAGTTCCAGGAGCATCTGGATGCTTGGCAAAGAGCTGATCAGATTCTTCAATACTCTGAGAATCCGCAGGCCAAGTACATTGCTCTTTCCGTTTTGGACAAACTCATCCAGAAGAGATGGAAGACCTTACCGGAGGACCAGAGAGCCGGTATCAGAAACTTCCTCGTCAACATGATCTACTCAATGTGTGATGACAACGACGAGACCTTCAGCAACCAGAGAGCTCTCATCAACAAGTGTGACTTGACTTTGGTTCAGGTTGCCAAGCAAGACTGGCCTGATGCTTGGCCGAACTTCATCCAAGAGCTTGTCGACTCTTCCAGAACCGGATTCAACGCTTGTGAAAACAACATGGTCATCTTCAAGTTGCTCTCGGAAGAAGTGTTTGACTACTCTTCTGACCAAATGACACAGGCTAAGGCCAAAAACTTGAAATCCAGAATGAGTCAAGAGTTTTCCGAAATCTTCAAGCTCTGTATAGAGGTGCTTGACAAGTCCACCAAGCCATCATTGGTCACAGCAACCCTCAACACCATCCTCAAGTACATGCACTGGATTCCACTGGGATACATCTTTGAGACCAACTTGTTGGACATTCTGTCCACAAAGTTCATCACTCCACAGGACACGAGAACTGCTGCCTTGAAATGTTTGACTGAGGCCGCTTCCCTCATTGCCCCGGAGTATGACCAGAAGTTCGTGATGATGTTCCAGAATACCATGTCTCAGATTGCACATGTTATTCCACCCCAAGTCGAGCTCAAGAGATCATATGAAGTTGCCAACAGTTCTGACCAGGCCTTCCTCCAGGACCTTGCCATGTTCCTTTGTACATTCATGGCCAGTCACGTCATGGCTCTTGAGATTGAAGAGTTGAGAGACCTTCTATTGACCTCCCACGAGTACTTGATTCAGCTCTCTAGAATTGATGAGAGAGAATTGTTCAAGACATGTTTGGACTACTGGAGCAAGCTTGTCTACTCTTTGTTCCAGGAAGTCCAGAAGCTTCCAGCTCAGGAACTTTCACCAATGATGCAGATGGGCTACGGTAACGCACTCATGGCAACCAGCGCCGGCGGTGCTCCAAACCCTGAACTCCTCGCCAAGTTCCCACTCAGAAAGCACATCTACAGCCAAATTTTATCAGAGTTGAGACTTGTTGTCATCGAGTCTATGGCCAAGCCTGAGGAGGTTCTTGTTGTTCAAAACGATGAAGGTGAGATTGTTCGTGAGTTTGTTAAGGAATCTGACACCATCACGCTCTACAAGTCGATGAAGGAAGTTTTGGTTTACCTCACCCACTTGGATGTTGTTGACACTGAGCAGATCATGACTGAGAAGTTGTCTAAGCAGATTGATGGCTCCGAATGGTCATGGCACAACATCAACACTTTGTGTTGGGCTATTGGTTCCATTTCTGGTACCATGAACGAGGAGATGGAGAAGAGATTCCTTGTGTCTGTCATTAAGGATTTATTGGCGCTCACTGAGATGAAGCGTGGCAAGGACAACAAGGCCGTCGTTGCTTCCAACATCATGTACATTGTTGGTCAATACCCAAGGTTCTTGAAGGCACACTGGAAGTTCTTGAAGACAGTCATCAACAAGTTGTTTGAGTTCATGCATGAGACTCACGAGGGTGTTCAGGATATGGCTTGTGACACTTTCATGAAGATCACATTGAAGTGTCGTCGTCACTTTGTCATGCAGCAACAGAACGAGACTGAGCCGTTCATCGTTGAGATCATCAGAAACATCCAGAAGATCACAGAAGATTTGCAGCCACAGCAGGTTCACACATTCTACGAAGCCTGTGGATACATTGTCGGTGCTGAGACCAAGCCACAGGCTAGGGACCGTTTGCTTTCTGACTTGATGTACTTGCCAAACACAGCTTGGACTGCTATTGTCACACAAGCTGGCGAGGACCCAACTCTTCTCACAAACTCTGAGACCGTCAAGATCATGGCCAACATCATCAAGACTAACGTTGCTGTCTGTTCATCATTGGGTCCAGGCTTCTTCAACCAGCTCGGTCTCATCTACGAGAATATGCTCTCGCTCTACAGAGCTGTCTCCACCATGATCTCAGAATCCGTTGCCAAGGAAGGTCTTATCGCTACCAAGACTCCAAAGGTCAGAGGTCTGCGTACTATCAAGAAGGAGATCTTGCATTTGGTTGAAGCTTACGTTTCGAAGGCTGAGAACTTGGAGCAGGTTGTAAGCACTCTTATCCAGCCTCTCTTTGCAACAATTTTGGACGATTACAAAAGCAATGTTCCAGATGCACGTGATGCCGAGGTGTTGAACTGTCTAACGACTGTCGTTGCTAAGGTTGGACACATGATTCCTGAAGGTGTTGTCCTTGTTTTGCAGAATGTCTTTGAGCCAACTTTGGAGATGATCACCAATGACTTTACTGAGTACCCAGAGCACAGAGTTGAGTTCTACAAACTTTTGAGGGAGATTGACTTGAAGTCATTCAACGCCTTGCTCCAGCTTTCCGCTGACGCATTCCAATTGTTTGTCAACGCTATCCTTTGGGCTTTCAAGCACAACAACAGAGATGTTGAGAACAGTGGTTTGAGTTTGGCCAACGAATTGTTCAAGAACGTTGAGAAGCTTGGCGTCACGCCGTTCACGACTGCATTCTACCAAAGCTTCTACTTCCAGATTCTCACAGGAACCTTTGAGGTGATCACCGATGCCGACCACAAGGCTGGGTTCAAGGCCCAGTCCACATTGATTGCCAAGATGATTGATCTGGTTGAGTCTGGTCACATCACAGTTCCACTTTACAGCGAGGGTCAGGCACCAGCTGGCACGTCGAACAGCATCTACTTGAAGCAGTACTTGGCTAACTTGTTGAATGCTGCATTCCCACACTTGGCCCAGGAACAGGTTGAAAACTTTGTCAAGGTTCTCATTGCCCAGCATCGTGATCCACTCAAGTTCAAGGGTACACTTCGTGACTTCCTTGTCCAGATCAAGCAGATTGGTGGTGACCCAACTGACTACTTGTTTGCTGAGGACCGTGAGAATGAACTGTTGGAGAAGCAGCGTTTGGAGAGAGAGAAGGCATCGAAGGTTGGTGGTATGTTGAAGCCTTCTGAGTTGGATGACGACTAAGAACTGGGCTTGCATATTATCATGGGGGCTCAGAAATTGTCTCTTTGCTCCTCCTTGTGTTTTGTTTGTGTATATTGAGGCAGTGTTGTGGTACATCAGAGCACACTGCCTGGCGTAATCTGTCATGAAATATTATTGTAACAAGTTGTGAAATAGTGGCTACATAACCAGCTGTTGGATCTAAACGTAGGCATTATATTTACATGATCATGAATAAAGAGCAAGTATGGACATCAGTGTGGCTGTTCAGAGCTTCTTGATAGCATCAGAAACCTTGACGAATGCATTGGTTGGACCTGGAACATGGCCCTTAACGATGATCATACCTCTGTTCTCATCAATCTTCTCCACACTCACAATCAAAGAGTTCTGTTTCGTTGAGTTCTGTCCGCCCATTCTACCTGGCATTCTCTTGCCTGGCAAAACACGACCTGGCGAGGTGTTGGCACCATAAGAACCACCAGATCTGTGAGAAAGGGAAGCACCGTGGGATGCCTTCTGACCCTTCATTCCGTAACGCTTCATCACACCAGCAAATCCCTTACCCTTGGAGACTCCCTTGATGTCGACGTAGTTGCCTGGTGTGAAGAAGTCAGCATTCAAGAGTGTGCCAACTGGAAGCAAGCCCTCCTCGTTTTTGACCATGAACTCAGCGAGTTTGATCTTTGGGTTCACTTGGGCCTTCTCAAAGTGACCAAGCATCTGTCTAGTCTCAGCCTTAGGACTCTTGGCTCCATATCCAACTTGCACGGCGAAGTAGCCCTCTTTCTCCTTTGTCTTGGTGTACACGACTTCCACTTGGTCAAGTTCGAGGACGGTGACTGGATACGTCTCGCCGGTCTCCTTATCAAACCATGGACCCATACCACGCTTAAGGGCGATGACACCGGTTCTGAATGGCAGTCTTCTTCTGTCAACAGCCTTTTCTTGACTGTGGTTTGGGGCCTCTGTGACGATCTTTGGCTGGATCACAGACGGCGATGTGAGGGAGGCGCCCGTGCGCACCAGGCGTGGGAACTGTGTCAGTGGAGAGGCTCGCATACGTAGCAAAGACGAGCCGAACAGACTGTTCATGATGTGTTTGTTTGTTTGGTTTGCTTGCGGTCTTTGTGAATCAACTCTAGACTTTATAATTTCAAGGCTTCGTCAAGGCCCCAATTTTTCATGGTGAAGCCTCAACCGTCAACGCGGAAAAAGTTTCGACGATGGTTGCCATGGTAACCAGAGAGCGCGAGTTTGTTCGGAGACTTGTCTTTTACTCTTCTTTATGCTCGCTATGGTGGCACAAAGTGGATTCTACTGACTGTAACTAATTCATGAACATGTAATGCGTAATATGTACAGCTCTTCTCCAACTTTCGCTCCTTATTGCGTACAAAGAGGTGATCAGATCATTTGATCTTCTTGGCCTTGAGCGCAATGGTCTCACCGTCAACATAGATACCCTTACCCTTGTATGGCTCAGGTGGGTGGAACTGACGGAGTCTGGCAGCAAAGAGCTTAACCTGCTGCTTATCCGTTCCCTCAATGATGATTCTGGTTGGTGCTGGTGATGTGACTGTGAGGTTCTCTGGGATGAAGAGGCCCTGAGGAATGGAGGCACCGACCTTGAGTGAGCAGAATGGCTTGCCGTCCTTCTCTTCAACCTGTGCTCTGTAACCTGTACCCACAAGTTTGAGAATGGCGAGGTGGCCATCAGTGACTCCGACGATGTGATTGTTTAACAGCGATCTCATTGTACCCCAAAGTGATCTCTGCTGCTTGTCTTCTGGCTTCGGCACTGACACTGTGAGTTTGTCTGCTGTGAGGTTGCAGTCGAGGAAGTTTGGCATTTCGAGTTCAAGTGAGCCCTTAGGACCCTCGATCTTCGCGAGTTGTGTGAGCTTGAGTTGTGTTCTGCCCTTTCTCTTGATGATTGGCTGAGGCATCTCGGAGAAGGCGATTTTGACCTCCTGTGGGACCATAATCGGCGTCATTCCGATGTTTGAGGCGCGAAAGGCCGTTGAGGAAAAGAGTCTCTTCGATGTGATAAGATTGGACCTCAAGAACATCGTTGTGAGTCTGACTATCCCTTCTTAAGCATCTTCATCAAAGGCCTTTTCTCTCCTTCATGCCCGATTTTTCACTTTTTCGAGGTCGGAATTTATATTCCGGGGGTGTGGACAAACCGGGCCAATTTTTTCGCAGCTCATCTCTGAGAAGCCCAAACGGAGAATGAGCTCCATCATTACAACTTCACTCTATTAGCTCCAAACACAAGACAAAATGGTCAGAAAACTCAAACATCATGAGCAGAAGCTCCTCAAGAAGGTGGACTTCCTCGACTGGAAACAAGACAACGGCCACAGAGATGCCGAGGTGATGAGAAAGTACCACATTCAGAAACGTGAAGACTACCACAAGTACAACAAAATCTGTGGTGATATCCGCAAATTGGCACACAAGCTCTCCCTGTTACAACCGACAGATCCAGTCCGCATCAAGCATGAACAGCTGCTGCTCGAGAAGCTCTACTCGATGGGCATCCTTCCCACCAAGTCCAAAATCTCCGACCTCGAGAACAAAGTCACAGTCTCCGCCATGTGTCGTCGCCGTATAGGTGTTGTTATGTGTCGTCTGAAGATGGCTGAAAACCTCAAGGATGCCATCACATTCGTTGAACAGGGACATGTCAGAGTTGGGCCAAACGTGATCAACGACCCGGCATACCTCGTCACGAGAACAATGGAGGACTACCTCACTTGGGTCGACACGAGTAAGATCAAACAGAACTTGCTCAAGTTCAGAAACCAGATCGACGACTTCGAGTACGCTTGATGTGGGCAGATGTATTGCATTACGGGGACTCCTGGATGTCCTCAATTTCACGGGTTATGATATAGAGATAAAGATCGCTGTAACACGTAGCGCCGCAATTAGTACTGTGTCCATGAAATCAGGCATTATAGAAGCACGACTATAAACGATAAACCAAGAAAAGGAAAACAATGAATGAGAAATGGAATAAATGATTGTATCACATAAAGTTATAATTATCAGAAGAGCCCAACTGTTGTCTGAGGTCAGACTTTGAACCAGATCTTGGTAAGTACTCCGCGTTTGATTGGGATTGAGGAGGAGCATACTGCGTCTGACTCGTCAAACTTCCCGCTCTGGAGGAGTTGGCACTGTTCATCTGTGAGAAAGAGCCAGCAGGTCTGTAGATCTTCTGCTTTCCAATGCCGACCGGGTCGAGCATCACGATACTGTTTCTGATGTGGTGTGGAGACGGTGGAGCAGCGTCGTTGAGAGTTCCTGGGGCCTCAAACTGCGCCGAAGATGGCGTGCTTGGTGACGTTGGCTGGAAGATCTGGTCAGAGTAATGCAATGGGTTGAATGGGCGGACGTTGATGTCTGGTGGTCTGGTTCCCGCTGTAAGAGATTTTGTTGGCGCGTATTCCGTACTTGTCACAACAGCACCATAATCAATCTTACTTGGAGTTGGAACGGTTTGGAGAGGTGGGAGTTCAGCTGGCTGGCCAGAGTACTGGGCATGCAGTCTTGGAGAGCCTGGTTGTGAGCCATGTCTCGATGATGGTTGTGGTGGCTGGTAGATATGCTGTGGTTGTGGTGGGTGCTGCTGGTACTGCTGTTGGTACTGAGGCTGCTGCTGGTACTGAGGCTGCTGGTACTGTTGCTGGTATTGTTGTGGTGGGTAGTGCTGTTGTGTTGTCTGCAGCTGTTGCTGGTACTCATCTTGGCCCTGTCCGTATTGGAGTGGGATGGTGGAGTAGACAGAAGAAACGACTCTGTGCTTCTTCCCATCAAGAGCAGGGGCTTGTGTACCGAGGTAGTTGTCCGCAGACAGATCTCCAAGCTGGTCCTCGCCTTCACCATCATCATGGCCAACTGGTGCAGCAGACTCCAAGGATGTCTCAACAACAGGCAAAGGTGGGGCGTCTTCCAGTGCAGCGGCGGAAACGGCGGCATTGCCTGGCTTCTTGACTGAATTCTCCCTGTCAAAGTACACCTTGTAGACACTTTTCATTCTCTTGATATCCTCATCTTCCTCGTCATCATCAGCGGTAGCATCGAACTTGACGCCCTTCTTGGTCTCAACAGGTTCCGGCTCAACAGACTCCTCAACCTCCTCGTCGTCCTGGTGCTTGGAAGTGTTCAAACGCTCAGGCTCATCCTCCTCATACGACAGCTCACTATCACGTCTTCTGTCGTCGTACTGACGAGTCCGGCTTGGGTCAGCAAACACGTTGTCATTCTCATCATCGAGGATGTTGTCCGTGTTGACCTTTGTCTCGTTGTATGAGTATGGGGAGTCTGTCGTCTCGCCCTCGTACGAGTTCGTCGACTTCTCAGTGAGGTTTCTCGTGGTTCTCTCGTGTTGTGTGAGGTTCATCGCGCTGGAGTTGGCGCTTCTGTATGGCGACTCAGGTCTTGATGGAGGGTAGGCCTGATACTCTGAGCCCATGTGCTTGGCGAGCTCGTCCAGTGAGTGCTTCGAGCCCAAGGCGTGCTGGTATGGCAATGTGAAGGACTCGTAGTATGGCTCACCCTGAGAAGCAGCCATGGATGGTGCACCACGGCTCACGGAGCGTGGGTTGGAGTAGTGGGCCATGGCAGCAGATGGGTAGCGCACGTTGTCGGCTGAGAATGGGTTCTGGCCATGAGAGTACAACGAGTCAGAGTCTGGACCTAGTGTGCCAGTGGCTGGGCCCCTGCTTGGATAGTCTGGAAGAATGGTGGTCTCTCCATAGAAATCTGGGTCATCATCATCCTTGGCTTCCTGTTTGCCCTTCTTGTATGATCTGAACATGAAGTAGCCGATGATGGAGAGGAACACCGCCGTTGGAATGGACACAGCAAGACCAATCGTGAGGGCGTTGGTATCCTGGCCCGTCTCACATCTCTGTGCATCTGTGCACTTGGTTGTTGAGTGGTGTTTTGATGTCGACTTCGAAGAAGAGGAGGACTCGGCACGGATCATCAAGTCCACGTACTGTGTTGTGAGAGAGGTTGGTGCCGTGAAGGACGCCGACGTATCAGTTGGCCAGACAAAAGTGGTCTGTGTGGGGAAGTATGACTCCATGATGAATATGCTGCCTGTTGATGTAATTTCAGTGGCTTTTTAGCGAGATAGAGAGCGATGCAATAGTTTGTTGTTGGTGAATTCCCGAGAAGGGTCGATGATGCCGGGCCTCAAATTTGATGAGGCGGTGGATCAGCACAACAGGGAAGCCTGGGGAGCAAAAGGTGGCCAAAGAGTGATCAGGTTCTATGAAACAGTGAGATGACGGCGGTGAGGCGGCCTGGAGGTGCTAGATATTGTCAAATCTGGTGAATTCCCGTCGTGGAGGCTTCGAGGCAGTACGCGTCGCAGGAGATCTCGGTGTTGATGATGCCAAAAGAGAGAGATCCAGCGGGCGGTTGAGAGATCTGAAAAGCGCTGGGTAGCGAGAAGGTGTGGAAAGGCAAAGAGAAGCCTTGAGTAGTGGTTTGGGACGCCCTTGGAGCAGTGTTTCAGCGCTTGATGGAGCTGTTTTGGTCTCTTGTGGGCGCCCGATCTTGTTTTCTTTTCCGGCGCTGTTTTTTTTTTAAAGCGTCGGCGGCGGCGTGTGGGCAAAGGGGCTAGACCGAGTTCAGTTAACGGCGCGTGGATCCAGTGTCTGGGATGCTCTAATGAGGATGGAACAAGACGGTTTGTATTGTGTATTATGTGAAAACTTCTATTGTCCATTTTAGTGGCACCAAAATCCATCGAGGGGGCGCCAAGGAGCAGCCGAGAATGCCATTTATAGACGTTTCTCCAGCAACGCGAACCGGATTCAGATGAATAGGGGTAACTCAACACAAGTAGACACTTGATCTTCATCAAGTATTATCCTTAGTATTTCACCAAGATTGTATGCCTTGATGTCGATTTAGGTCCCATCTGCCCAAGGTCCTGTGTCACCTAGGCAGTTGCGATGGCGAAGTCTGTAGGATCAGCTGACAGCTTGTTCCACAAGAAGAACAACAGCAACAGCTTCAAGTTCCAAGACAGAGCTGATAAACAATTTTAAACCTGATCCATGAACTCACAGAACAACACTTAAAAGGGTATGAAGCGGGCAACTCACCGCCCAAGTCAATGTAAGTTTTCCCTTGCACGCGTAAGTGGGCAAAGAAAGAAGGAGGGTTCCAAAAAATGCATGAGACAGCCATTAGCAGAGACAGCACCCGGATGGCTCTGGTAAAAGGCAAGAGCCATGTACGATGTGAGTTTTAACTTGATGCTGATCTCCTGGCTGCTGGGGAGAACCAAAGAAAATTGTGTGAAGCAGTGGCAGAGAAAGTCAAAACGAAAAATTCTGAAAACTTGCGCGAGCGCCCGGCGGTTCGCGAATCTGGGCCGGGTAACTTTCGCGAAATCCGCGAACTCGTTTGATGTCGGTGTAGGACCCTTCTGAACTTTGTGTGTGAGTCCGGGGTTCCTTCATTAATTGGGGAGCAAATGTGGCGAACCAAGGAATCCTCTTCAGATATTTTGACATTGATACAGCCACCGGTGACTCGTGAGCTTCTACATATCCTCAAGGCCTCGAAGCTGGAATTCAACTGGCGGTGGCGGCCCTTCGTACCTGTATCGGCCGGCAGGCTATATATAGGCTGTGCGACAAGCTCCTGCGTCATGCAACAAGGTGAGGAAGAAGGGGGTCCACAAAGATGAGTGCTTCGCTCTGTGGATGGAGTCCTTTATGCTCTGGTGCTCTGTCCCGATTGAACTCTTTCTCCTTGTGTCAGGGCTGTCAGGGCACCCTTTTTCGGAGCTTCAGGAGCATCCGCCGCTTGAAGGCCGGGCGAATGCCGAGTGCCGAGTTGCCAGGGTCAGTTTCCAACACAATCAGTTGGATCGATCTCTTCACGCAGAGGCGATTGTTGGGTACTGGCCCCTGGGCAGGTTTGAGCCAAGGGAACGAGATGAGTATGATGTCAGATGCCCTGAGAGAAAGCTCATAGCTGATTCCTGGAAGCTGTGAAGCGGGATAAACCGAGGCAGAACGCACTGACTCGGGCCTCTTGAAGGAGTGGCTTTCAACACTCAACAGCCACGGCTCCGGGGATTGGTAGGGAGCCTCAGAAGTTTAAACTGGCTGTTCACTTGTTTCAACTTTCAGGGGTGATTGCTCGCAATAAGAGAAGCCCCGTTACGAGCGAAACCTGCCTACCAAAGACGGGAACCTGGCACCGAAGGCCCAGCAACTTGGCTCGCGCAGGCCCCGCGGGTTCAAACACCGAAAGCGGGTCTCTGTCCGAACAAGGACGGTTTGTGTTGCGCGATGACTGGAGGATTTGTGGTGGTGGAGGAGTATTAGCAGTTTATTTATATATATATATATATATATAAGTATATATAGCTGTGATAGCTGAGTGCTGATAAACTCCAGGCAGATCCCCAGCCAAAACTCCCATCACTCCGCCAGCTTTAATCCGGAGCCAGACGGCCTCCCACAAACGCGCCCAGTGCCCACCAGCTGCGCCGCCAAATGACCTCGCCGGCAAACGTTATTTAATTCTCGGCATCTGCCCTCTGACTCGCTTTCTGGCTTCTCCACCAGCAAATCACAAACAAAAACAACAGACAACACCCGCCAATGTCTGCTCCCCCGATGGTCCCGCACTTGGGCCCCAACGAGCACACTCACGTGCCCTCCCAGCCACTGAACAAGCGCCCAGTCGCCCGCAGAGCCTGTTTGGCTTGTAGAGAGAAGAAGATCAAGTGTGACGGCGAGATCGTGGCCAGCTCAGGCGACGGCGGAGAGGGGACACACGTCCAGTGCTCCAACTGTCATGCTCTGGGCATCGAGTGTGTCTTCGTCAAGAGCCAGAGAGGAGGCCGCAGAAGAAAGGACTACGCCGACCAGCAGAGGCCAGAGCTTCGTGACAAGAACGGCCTGAACAACAACAACAGCACCAGCACCAGCACCAGCATCAACAACAACAACAGCAGCACGCCCACCTCTATCTCATCACAGCCGGTGCCCATTGGCATCCGCTCGACGAGTTTCAGCACTGCCACCTCGGCCACGAGCCCACAGCTTTTGCACCCAATCAGAAGCCAGTTCGAGCCACCCGCCAGCATCGTCTCTGCTGCCACATCACCCTTCTACCACTCGCCCACAGGCACATCTGTGTCTGAAAGGCGCTCATCACTTTCATCACATTCACTCCAGGAGAAAGTCCACCAGCTCCAGCGTGAGGCTGCCAGTCTTCAATCACAACTTCTCGATAGAGACGGCTCTGCCTCGTCCTCCACTGGCCCTGACTACTACCCACCACTGCCTCTTCCAGATCGCGATGGTCGTGGGGGTCCTCCTCGTTCTATGCACGGACCTCACCATCATGGACCTCGAGACTTCTTTGACAGAGGCCCACGTGGATGGCATCACCACAGGCCTCCTCACCATCATTATGGCCCGCCTCCTCCTCCGCCATGGGCTTCTGATGGACCACATCCTCCGCCTCCATTTATGGGCCCACATCCCCCACATCACCACCACCCAATGCCAATGAACCCGGGCACGGGCGCTCCAATGCCTCCTCCAGGCCCTGGAAGCTCCATGGGCAGCTTCTCCGCCTTTGACGATGATGTTCGTCGCAAGAGACCACACACTGGACAGGACGGCAACATGGACTTCACCCTCCCAAAGCTCTCACACAGCATGTCATACATTGTGATTCCAGATGAAGAGCTCGAAGCCTTTGACCTTCCAAACTGGAAGACGACATGCATTCTGATTGATCTTTACTACCGCTACATCCACCCATCTCGTCCGTTCCTCCCACCAAAGCACCGCCTCATCTATCAGCTTCAGGTGCGCCAGGACGCATCGCTGATCCATGCTATGTTCTCCTCCTCATGCCGCTTTGCCTCCAGCATGATGATCCCATCGCAGAACCTGAGGGACCCACAACACTGGTACTTCCTCGCTGAGAAGTACTGGGACTTCATGGATGCCGACACTGCGATCCAGGCACATGTCCTGCTCATGGGCGCGCTTGGCCCTGGTGGTTTCGTCCAGCAGAGTATTGATGGCAGTGAGAGGACACTCCAGGTTATGAAGATGGGTAACATCCTCGAGACTCACAAGATCCAGGACTGGCCTGCGTTCGCTAATGTCGCCACGAAGAAACAGGTGCTCAAGCATGAGGATATTTTGAGAACAGTGTGGGGGTCTTGGAAGCTCAATGTGTTCTTGAGATTGAACAGAGGATTGCCATACCAGAAGCTCAGTGACAAGCTGCTTGGGTTCCCAGTTGATTTGCCTCTTCCACAGAGTGACGCCAAGTATAACTCGAACTTGGGCATCTTTGACACGACGGACAACCAATGCTTACAGAGATTGGTGTACAGACGCTGGGCTGATTTGGAGGTGGAGTTGAACAATGCGTCTGTCTCATCCTCGGAGTATTCCAACCTGAGCGACTCTGACTTGATCATCGTTGCAATCAAGAACATGGAGGATATCATGGACACTATTGCCTCTGGATACTTGACCTCTTCAGTGGTGAACCAGTTCAATTCCAAGATGAAGGTTCTTGAAAACATCACAAACTCCTCACTCTATCAGATCTCCCACATCAAGAAGAAGACTGTTGTCCTGAACATTTCCAAGATCTTTGCCATGCTCATGCTCACCATTGCCAGACTCACGAGCAACGCAACACAATGCAACCAGATCCTTCTCATCAAGCCACACGAGACGAACGCCAACACAAACCCAGACAACGTTGTGAACTCTCTCTACAAGTCCAAGATTGAGGATATCCACAGTGCATGTCTCAACCTCACTGCATCTCAGACACTGCACTACATCAACGCATTCATCGCTGCTCTTGACGCAGTCAGGCTCATCGAGATTGGTATGGGCAAGGTCCCAGAGACTGCCAACTCCAACGTGCCAGTCGCTGTCATTGGTGGTCCAAACAACTTCACATCTGCAGGTGAGATCACTTCGATGAAGACCACAGAGACGTGGTGGACTGATGCCATTCCAGAACAGGGAAAGACCCCAAGTGCTCAGGTGCAGACATACAACGAGTTTCCGGATGTTTGGTTGCAGTATCCTATCTTCTCCGTCGTTGTGATTGCCAACACGTTGACCACGCTCGCTTCGTCCGTCGTGCTCACGAAGGAACTCACTGTTAGAGAACTCCCACCAACACCAGAGTTGCAGCCAAACATGGTTCGTGTTGAGTTCTGTGTTGGTGAGATGCAGCGCCAGGTGCCTGTTGTTATTGAGAAGGAGACGTATCAGGTGTTCAAGAGATCTTTCAACACGATGGACTTGCATGAGAAGATCACACTCTGCTCCAAGTACATCAAGGCACACGGCAGATTCTGGCCTTATGTTGAGAGCACTTCCTACCAGATTGATGCTATGATCAACTACATTGACGATTTGATCTTCAGAAAGTAAGCGCTGGCGCTTCTGCTTCTCGCTGTGTTTTTAATTACTTCTATGACCTAATGATATGACTGTGTAATAATCACAAAGCACGTGCTAGGGTAACTACTAGTAGATCAAACATGTGATGTCTATATTGGAAACCAAAGTGCAAGTACAAAAGAACAGCTCAGTATGCCTCGTAACCAACAGTCTCCAATCTCTCAGCCTTGCCCAAAACCTCCTCCTCTTGCTTCAACAAGAAGCTCTGCATCTCAGTCATGTACTCTGGGATACTTGTTCCCAAGATTCTGATAGCAAGCAAGGCAGCGTTTGTGGCATTGTTGATGGCGACAGTGGCAACCGGGACACCCCTTGGCATCTGGACGATGGAGTGGAGGGAGTCAACACCATCCAGAACGGAGCCCTTCACTGGGACACCGATGACTGGGAGAGGAGTCATAGCAGCGACCATTCCTGGCAAGTGGGCAGCACCGCCAGCACCGGCGATAATCACCTTGATTCCACGCTGAGAGGCCTCAATGGCATACTTGGACATTCTGTGTGGTGTTCTGTGGGCGGAGACGATAGTCACCTCAAACGGCACGTTGAACTTCTTGAGAATATCAGCACCCTTAGCCATCACTGGCAAGTCAGAGTCAGAACCCATGATGATTCCCACGAGTGGCTTCTTGGCCTCCTCGGATTCGAGCGACAACGAAGAAGTCTTTCCCATGATGTACTCTAAACGGCGCTCGGCTTCGCCCATCGAGCTCGCCACAACGTTGATGTGACCCATCTTTCTCGCCAGTCTGGTCGACTTTCCATAGAGGTAGACGCTTGCGCCTGGTGTCTCGAGGGCACGTCTGCACGTCTCGAGCTCTCCATTTGGCTCCTTTGTTCCGAGAACGTTGAGCATGATGGCATTCGTGTTGGAAGTCGTGAGTGATGTGAAGTCCTTTGGCATCGGAAGCCCAGTCACGGCCCTCACGTGTGCCTCGAACTGAGAGGTGATGCACGCATCAATCGTGTAGTGGCCAGAGTTGTGTGGTCTTGGGGCAATCTCGTTGATCAACAACTCCCCGTTAGAGAGGTAGAACATCTCCACGCCAAAGATGCCTGCACCTGGGAAGGACTTAACAGCGTTCTGTGCGAGGAGCTTGGCCTTGAGCTGCACCGAGTCTGGGACTCTGGCTGGAGCGTATACGAGGTGACAGATGTTGTTCTCGTGGATGGTCTCCACTGTTGGGTAGGAGAACACTTCGCCCTCGAGGGAGCGGACAACCATCACGGCAAGCTCCTTTACGAATGGCGCCCACTTCTCGGCATAGAGTGGTCTGTTGTTCAGTGTTTCCAAAGCCTCTGGGATGGACTCCTCGGATTTGACGACAAAGTTTCCACGTCCATCATAGGCCATGGTTCTTGACTTGAGCATGAATGGGTAGCCGTACTTCTCACCAACGGCCTTGAGACCCTCTGGTGTGTTCTCGACATCAATAGATTCCGCTACCTGGATACCGTGTTTGATCAAGTGGAGTTTTTGCAAGTACTTGTCCTGGATAAGCTTGATGGTCTCTGGGGTTGGGTAGCACTTGATGCCGGTGGCCTTCTCCACAGCAATGATTGCATCGGCATCAACGTGTTCAATCTCGACAGTGAGAACATCACATTTGGCGGCCAGCTTTGCAATGGAATCAGCATCACTGAAGGAGCCATCGACGTGCTCGTCAAGAGCATTGATCTGCTTTGCTGGGGAGTTTGGAGCATCGAGCACAACGGTCTTGATGTTGAGTCTGTGGGCTGCCTCCACGATCATACGACCGAGCTGGCCACCACCGAGGATACCGACAGTCTTGGAGTCCATTGTCTTGAGCCTGATTGAGTGTGATGAATACCTCCAGGATGAGTTACTTGTCCTCTTCAACAAGCAAGTCTCTATCGCATCGGCTTCATCACCAAATTTCCCCAGCGCGACCGAGTCAGAAATTCGCGAAAGGAGTGAGGCATCGAACGAGTTCGCGATTTCGCGAAGATGGTAGGGCCACTCTATGGGGCAGTCCGGATCGGGACAAAGGTAAACAAAGCAGTTGAGCGCCAGAGGGGAACAGGAATTTCGAGTTATAAAGCCCAGAGAGCTCGCTCGTCCAAAGCAGGGCGAATCAGGGTCATAAGGGCGGCTACACAATGGCTGAAGAAGAGTACGAAGTGCTTGAGCTAATTGGCCGCGGCTCGTTTGGCTGTGTCCGCAAAGTTCGAAGGGTCAGAGATGGCAAAGTGAGTGCTCTAGGCAGATAGAGCAAGAGCTCTGCACCACGGCGGTTACCAGGAATTTGATACTAACAAGACGCTACCAGCTCTTAGTGCGGAAGGAGATTGCTTACGGGCACATGAACCAGAAGGAGCGCTCACAACTTGTCGCAGAGTTCCGCATTCTGTCAGAGCTCAACCACCCCAACATTGTTCAGTACGTTCACCATGCTCACATCCCCGAGCAACACATGCTCTTCCTCTACATGGAGTACTGTGATGGTGGGGACCTCTCGCATATCATCAAGACGTACAGGAACTCCAACGAGTATCTACCAGAGGGTATCATCTGGAACATCTTCACGCAGATCCTCATGGCCCTATACCGCTGTCACTACGGCGTGAACTCCCCCTTGATCACCAACATTTATCAGGACTTGGAGTACCCCAGCATAACCGACCAGACCCGCATCATTATTCACAGAGATATCAAGCCAGACAACATCTTCTTGGCCAACGGTAACTTCAAGCTCGGAGATTTTGGCCTTGCAAAGTCATTGAACACCGAGATGGAGTTCGCCTCAACTTGTGTTGGAACACCCTACTACATGTCGCCTGAAGTGCTGCTTGACAAGCCATACTCTCCTCTATGTGATGTATGGTCACTTGGGTGTGTCATCTACGAGCTGTGTGCCTTGCACCCGCCATTCCAGGCCAAGACCCACTTGCAGCTTCAACAGAGGATCCAGGAGGGCAAGTATCCAAGCATTCCTGCTCATTATTCCTCTGCCTTGAAGAAGGTCATTGACTGTTGTATTCAAGTTGATCTGGACCATCGTGGGTCTACCTTCGAGCTCTTACAAGATCTCCATTTCAAGATCCAGATGAAAGACCTCCAGTTGAAGAACTACGAGTTGAACTTGAAGACGTTCGAAAATGAATTGATGAACAAGGAGCAAGAGTTGATCAAGGCTAGACAAGCATTGAATGAGGATCTCAACTATCAGAGACAACTGATTGAGCAAGAAGTGGAGGAGATCCGCGTCAACTATCAGAATGAGTTCCAATACGTTGTTGAGAAAGAAGTCAAGGCACGCTTGAAACAAATGCAACAGGGCGGCATCCCAACAAGACCAAAATCATCACAACAGCATTACACACCAGGAGGGTCGGATATCTCCATGGCAACATCACCATCTCCAGTAAAGTTCATGAAGGGTCCTCGTGATAGAGATGCCGATACACCAGTAAGAGCTGGATTGTCACGCAGACCTCTCCAATTGATGAATGAAGAGGTTACCAGCAAGAAGTACACCAAGCCATCCGCAAACAATGCATATAGTGTCCCCCAGACCAAGACGCTGCTAACCAAGAATGCAAAGCTCTTCGAGAAAGCACGACTGTACGATGATGACATGGGCCTGCCAAGTCCATTCCTGAGAAAGTTCAACAATGACTGGGTCTGATGAACTGAAGGAGAGGTCTTCATGGCCGATTTATGTTTAAGAAACTGCACTTACAATGACTTTACGATAATTCATTTTCTACGCGTTGTAATCCAGTAGTTTCTATAAGCTGTTCATTAGTGTACAATCACGTTCATCGTTAAAAAAGGATCTTAAGCCCACTTCTTACCAGTAAGAGCTTCGTAAGCCTCCACATACTTCTCCTTGCTTCTCAATGCAATCTCCTCAGTCATGCTGACGCCCTCCTTGCCCTTCAATCCGTTAGCGGTCAGCCAGTCTCTGAGGAACTGCTTGTCATAAGAGTCCTGGCCCTTACCAACGGCATAGTTGGCAGCGTTCCAGAATCTGGAAGAGTCAGGTGTAAGCACCTCATCAACAAGAACAAGCTCACCATCCTCAGTCAAGCCAAACTCAAACTTGGTGTCAGCAATAATGATGCCTCTACCAGCAGCGTACTCCTTAGCTTTGGTGTACAACTCCACGGCGAGCTTTCCAATCTTCTCACAGAGCTCAGCACCAACAATCTCAGAGGCCTTTTCCACGGAGATGTTCTCGTCGTGCTCACCTTGCTCGGCCTTGGTGGAAGGTGTGAAGATTGGCTGTGGGAACTCCTGCGACTCCTGCAATCCCTCTGGGGCCTTGACGCCATGGACGGTGCCAGACTTCTTGTACTCGCTCCAAGCAGAACCAGTGATGTATCCTCTGACGATGACCTCGAGTGGAACGAGCTTGTACTTTTTCACGAGGAGAGCACGGCCGGCCAATTGTGACTTGTACTTGTCCTCGCTCAACTCCTTGGGAAGGGACTTGAAGATGTCATCTGTCTCGATAAGATGGGTCTTGACATATGGTTTGAGGAACTCAAACCAGAACTCGGACAACTGGGTGAGAAGCTGGCCCTTCTGTGGAATACCGTTCTGCATGATAACATCGTAGGCGGAGATTCTGTCAGTGGCAACAAAGAGAAGAGTTTGGGAGTCAACCTCGTAGATGTCTCTCACCTTACCACGTGCGATGAGTGGAAGGATTCCGTCGAGGTTTGTCTGTGTGAGGGAGGCCATTCTTGCGATCAAATCTGGGACGATTGAGTTTGGTGGATCCACAAGATAGATTTCAACAGAGGTTTGAAGATGCTAAAAGATCAGTTTTGTTGTTATCTGGGGTTCATTCGCTTCGCAATTTTGCTGAAATTTGACTCGATCGCGCTGAGAGAAAAAAGATGTTTCGCCCGCCGGACTCGAACCGGGAACCCATTTTTGACTCTGGCCACTGCACTAGCGAAGAAAGGCCTTTCTGTGGGGGATGCCTCTTCGTTTCAGAAAACTCTTCTTTTCCTGTTCATTGCTCGAGCTGCATTGGCTATGAGGCCTCAGCAACACTTCAGTCATAAGCTACACCAAAATATCAAACAGGAAAGTTTATTTTGGGGGTATACTGATCACAAAGAGCATACAAAGAGTCCATAAAAGCAAACAAGTGGGCGTCGTCACTGATCAGATCACCAACAGCACAAAATCCAACATCACAGCGAGACTCAGCACCAAACCAATTCCTGAAAGACATATCCTGTTAGAGATACGGTAGAGAGTGTGTATAACAAAATCAGAAAAGCAAACGGGGGATCTGTGACAAAAAGAGGTGCAACATGAGTAAGCAAGAAACATCAACATCAGAAAAAAGGAGTTCATCAAGGCATCAAGAAAGAGACTCTAGGAGCACATTGTTCTTTCCCCAGAAGAGAGGAGAGACAGCTCAGACTAGAAGAATCTGAAGAGACGCTTGACGAGGTCCAAAGCTGAGTTCTCGGAGCTGTACTCCTCAGCAAAGGCTCTAGCGGCCAGTGAGCCAGCAGACGTGCCGTTTCCATAGTAGGCATCCGTTGTAGTGGATGTAACACTTGTAGTGTACCATGTGGCGTTGTCGGAGGCGGTGGCAGTTGGAGTGACCGTCGAAGTGAGGTAGACGACCTCAGTGGTGGTCTGCTCAACTTCAGTGGAGGCCTCGGTCGTGAAGACCTGGCCGTCAGAGCCTGTGAAAGTGAATGAGGCAGTGACGGCGACCTTGACGACACCGGTGGAGATGGAGGTGCCATAGCAGTCGTCAGGAGTGGCAGTGACTGTCACTGTGACGGTGGTGGCCTCACAAATTCCGGAGGTGGAGGAAGCGGCGGCAGAGGTGATGGAAGCTGGATCAGCGGTGGAGGATGCAACGGCATCAGCAGAAGCACCGTACTCAACACCCAAATCGACAGAAGTAACATCATCGGCAGAGGTCTCAACAGCCTCGGTGGTGGAGATGGTCTCAGCGGAGGTGGAGCCATCTGGAAGAGTCACTGTTGTGATGATGAAAGAAGTGATGGTGGAGTCAACCTCGTCAGAAGTTGAAGGTTCAGAATAAGTGGAGGCAACCTCGGTCGGGGTGTATCCATCAGAGGCGTCTGTGTTCTCGAGAGTGGAGTAGTAGACGATCGTGGTGGTGGTGTAGATGGTTGTTGGCTGGCCGCTAGCGTCTGTGGTTGGGACGGCAGTGGCAATTGCAGTTGTGAGCGTAGCAGTAGAGGAGGCATAGGTCTCCGAGGAGGCTGGAAGAGTGGAGTTGTCTCTCTTCATGAGGGCATCGAATCTGAGGGCCAAGTTGGCGTAGGCAGAGACTGCTGGGATGGCAGCGGCGAGTGGAAGGAGATTGGCGATACGCATTGTAGACTTTTGGAAGCTTGTTGTGTGTTGAAGTTGTTGTTGAAGGCCAATTTACGCGTGACTTGTGTGTGAGAGACGTCTTAAAGAGTGAAAGAGGGTCGGGACGTTCTTGAAAAAGTGGGGTAAAGGAGTGGACGAGACTTATAGCTCAAGGGGTAAGAAGAACGAATGGGGACCGTAAAGAGTCTTGTAGTGGGAGGTTTTAGCGTAGAGTTGCCTGTCTTTCACGCTCAGAAGACCAGCGGAGCAGAGGCAAGTGGGCACCCCTGTGCTTATAAGCCACCAGCCTTCCGATGGGCCCAAGATCACAGCCCACACCGCAAAAGTGCAACAAACTGGCATTTGATGCTGCCCAACGCGCGGAACCAAAACAAACATGCGGGTGAGAAGGTGTGATGAGATCTGGAAGGGGGCCATATTTTCGCAGCGGAGTTGGCATTATTGGTATTATAGTGATATTTGAGTCTTCTAAATGCCTCAATTGGCTTTCTAAAGGCCAAAATCTAAGATTTATTCGCTTTCCCATGAACAAATTGGGCCAAAACCAGCAGCCCCTTCGCATCTCCGTCGCCACAGGCACGACGCGCCATCAGCAGAACGCGTCACCTCTGTTTACACTTTGGCGGCCTAGAAACGCGTCCATTCCCCAGCAAGACAAACAGATCAACAAAGACGTCATAGCCGATTGTTCAGAATCTTCATCCGCAACACAGATCTGATGGAGGCCGAAGATCTGGGCTCAGGTGGTCTTGTGCTTGTGGAGCTAGGGAGCTAGGGTTTGTTGGTTGTGGATATAGCGGCACTTCTCGTCTCATAGAGGAATTGGTTGCCCTAGAGTGTTGGAGTGCCAAGTATACGGATTTGACAGTTCATCATGGTCCTTTTCTGGGCTGAAACTGACCTCTCCAAGGCTTTTCCAGGGCTCGTTGCTGCTCGAGCCTCGGCAATGGGTAATAGGTATATGGGCCACAAGCCTGCCCAGCAAGTTATAGGCTGATCAAGGCAAAGCCCTGAACACTGATCACAAGGCTATCTACTAGGATATCAAAAGTTGTCGGTATAAAATGATTCTTATTGTCAGTTCAGCTAGAAACTTTGGCTCAACTTTTCCTCCTCTTGTTCCATAACCATTGACCAAGCTGATCTCAAACTACACCTGCCACCAACGCCCGCTTACACAGCGCCATGACAGCAAGCTTTGCAAGCCAATCAACGAAGCCTTTGCAAAGCCTCTGATCTCCGGTTTCTCGCCATGATCATCGTGTTCGCTCAACGCCACAACCTCGTTGCCATAGTGAAGAGCCTTCTTGAATCTTCACGCCTCCTTCCGCCTCCTACGCGACGCGTTTGAAGGGTTGACGCGTCTGGGGATAAACATCAACTCCTTCGAAAGGGCAACAACAAGGCCACAAACAGCCACTTTTTGAGACATTCGGGAAAGTTGTAAACAAGCAATGACCAATTGAGGAGAGGAGGCTGAAACTCCAGAGTGCGGGGGACAATGGCGTCGATGTTGTCCTTGTAAGTTGTATGTGAACACTGAAGAGTCCGTACAGCAGGCATCGCGTGACACTACAGACCAAGAAGAGGTGTGAGTAGAGCGAAACAGTTTATAATAGCCCCTCTCTTACTCCTAGGCAAGTGTTATCTGATATATAACCCCTAGCAGCCCTCTATTAGGAAGAATTGGTATTTGATTCCAATTTCCGGTACGCCCACGCCTTTTTGGCTTTTCCTGCAACAAGTGCGAAGATGGCGAAGAGTCAGAGAGTTCAACGAGAAGAAGATTCATCAGAACAGCAACAATGGCGGACATCACTGAGCTCCAGAAGAGCAAGACCATCGGAATCATCGGCCTGGGAGATATGGGTCTCCTCTATGCCCGCCGCTTCTCCGCTGCTGGGTGGCGAGTCGTGGGGTGTGACAGGGAGGAGCTCTTCCAGGAGACAAAGGAGAAGTACGCCTCAGAGCAGTTCACGATACTGAAGAACGGTCACTTTGTGTCCCGTCTCAGTGACTATATCATCTACTCCGTCGAGGCTGAGAACATCAACAAGATTGTGAGCTTGTACGGCCCTTCCACCAAGTGCGGTGCCGTTGTTGGAGGCCAGACCTCTTGCAAAGCTCCGGAGATGCAGGCATTCGAGACCCATCTCCCAGAAGACGTTGAGATCATTAGTGTTCACTCGCTCCATGGGCCACGTGTGAACACTACAGGTCAGCCATTGGTCATCATTAACCACAGAGGATCAGAGCAGAGCCTCCACTTTGTCAAGAGTGTCGTGTCATGTCTCAACTCCAAGATCGAATACCTCACCGCAGATGAGCATGACAAGATCACTGCTGACACACAGGCAGTCACACACGCTGCATTTCTTAGTATGGGTGTCGCATGGCACAAGTCGAAGACCTACCCTTGGAAGGTCACCAAGTGGGTCGGTGGTATTGAGAACGCCAAGATCAACATCGCAATGCGTATCTTCTCCAACAAGTGGCACGTCTATGCCGGACTCGCAATCACGAACCCGGCAGCCCACAAGCAGATTATGCAGTACGCTCAATCCGTCACGGAGCTGTTTACACTGATGCTTGAAGGAAAGCAGGAGGAGTTGAAGGAGCGTGTCCACAGGGCCAAGGAGTACGTCTTTGGTCACCTCGGCAAGGACCATGAACTGTTACTGGACGATTCATTGCTTCAGCAGTTCTCATTGAGCAGACAACCACCAGGTGAACCAACACCCAATTCACACCTCTCACTGCTGGGTATCGTTGACAGTTGGTATCAGTTGGGAATCGTTCCATACGACCATATGATCTGCTCCACCCCACTCTTCAGAATCTTCCTTGGTGTTTCAGAGTACCTTTTCTGTTCCCCGGGCCTTTTGGATAAGGCTGTGAATGACTCCGTGGATGCAAAGGCCTTCAGACCTGATGATTTGGAGTTCACCATCGCCGCAAGATCATGGAGCAATATCGTTTCGTTTGGAGACTTCAACTTGTACAAGAGGGAGTTCGAGGCCACGCAAGAGTTCTTTAAGCCAATGCTTCCTGAGGCCAATGCTCTTGGTAATGAGATGATCAAGATGTTGAATGAGAAGCTGAAATGAGAGCTCCGGGCAGGGAGAAGGCGTGAGTGTGCTTCGACATCGCACGTCTTTATATACGAAGTACGGCGAATTTGCAATGCATATAATTAGCATATCCCACACACTAGGCACTCTGTTATCTAATAATGGCAAGAAACATATGCAGTAATTGCTGTACTTCCTTCAAACTCGTCGGGGCTCTCAGGCTTCGGCTGCAATCGGTGATAGCGGGATATCGGGATGTCCGGGTTTTTGACAAATCCGGGAGCGTTTCGTTGGCCGCCAAAAGGACATTTGGCATATCCGCACCGAGCAGGATCATCAACAGCTTTGAGCACCATCCGCCCCAGTTTCTGCCCAAGACTCCTTATATTTTCAAGGGGCACCGAGACATTTCATACTTCCCCTCATCACCGTCTTTTTCCCAGCCAAAATTGACCACTGAGACCGCACACGCCACCCGGTTTTAGATCACTATCAGTAATTGCAGATCCATCATCTCACTTCCACTTCCACACGCCTGAGCCATGGGAAACGTCTTCAGTGGCATCTTCGGAAGACTGTGGGGAGTCAACAAGGAGATCAGAATCCTCATCCTCGGCCTCGATGGTGCGGGCAAGACAACCATTCTCTACAGACTACAGGTATGTGCCACTAGAACCCTGCTCACCCCCCTGCGGAAGGCCGATTACTAACACGGATCCCACAGATTGGAGAAGTCATCAACACAAAACCAAGTGAGTACCACTCCACTGATTTCTGCTTCCAGAGCCGTATACTAACATTCCGCAGCAATCGGATTCAACGTTGAAACGCTGAGTTACAAGAACCTGAAACTCAACGTCTGGGACCTCGGTGGCCAGACATCTATCAGACCCTACTGGAGATGCTATTACGCCAACACAGCAGCAGTCATCTTTGTGGTGGACTCGACAGATAAGGAGCGTATAGACACTGCTTCCAAGGAGCTGCACATGATGTTGAGCGAGGAGGAGCTCTCAGACTCTGCCTTGCTCGTGTTTGCCAACAAGCAGGACCAGGCCGGTGCACTCACCGCCGCAGAGGTTTCCAAGGCACTGAACCTTGCGGATTTGAAAGACAGAAGCTGGAGTATCGTTGCAAGTAGTGCAATCAAGGGTGAGGGTTTGACTGAAGGCCTCGATTGGCTCATTGATGTCATCAAGGATGAGCAGCTTTGAGTTGTGAAGAGGGATTCCCGACGTTTGAAGTCTGAAAATTAACTATGTATCATACCGAAAGCTAATGTAATAACTGTTAAAGTTGTATCCATATATTGTTAAACCCGGTTAATAATGCAGTAGTTCCCAATCATGTAATTCCCGTCATAATGATCATAAAAATGCAAGCAACCTCTCTTCCCACATCACTCGATTCTCGTTACTTCAGCAGTGATGCCAAACTCCTTGTTACCAATGTCTTCAATGGACAAGATACGGCCAATGAACCATTGTTTCTGTGGAGAAATGTGTAAGTCATTCTTGAGAACGAACTTGCCATCACCCTTGTCGTTGAATGCTGCCCACTGGTTGCCGTGCTCTGAGTCTCCGTTGGATCTCGTTGGCAAGAAGAGCACCAAGTCACCATCCTGGAAGTCTCTCACAGAGATCTTCTTGTCGTTGACTTCCTTGATCTTCCTGTTCTCTCTGAGTTCCTTCTTGGCCAGATGTTCCACCTCTCTGAATCTCTTGGAGACAGCTGAGATGAATGAGTCGTTCAAGCTGGTAACACGGCTCACAAAGGCCAGGTACTTCTCTTCAAATGTCGTCAAATTGTAGTTGTCAATCAACATTTGCACAATCGCATCCAATGACTCAGATCCTGCGCCGCTCTCAGTGCTCATGTCCAGCAACTTGGCGTCTGGGAGTTCGACCCACGATGCGGTCTTGATCAACATCTGCTCCAAGTCTGGCTTGAATCCATTGGCGAGGTCAACCGTTGCAGAGAGATCACCAGTGGCCTTCTTCAAGCCCTTCACTCTGATGATACTTACCTTGCCATCTGTTTCTGATCTCACAGCAAGCATACCCATTGACTTCAAACTGGAGCAGCACATCTCGTAGAAGATGACAAGGATGTCACTCAAGTCCCTTGCCTTGATGATCATGGAGTTGATGATGACGACAAGTTGGAGAATCGTCTGGCCATTCTTGGACTGTGTGTCAACAAGTGAGGCGATCTCAGAGAGTTGGGCAGCGTTGGCGGTTTCAAGTTCCTCCAACTTCATCTTGAGTGCTTCAATCTCGCTCTGATGCAGCACCTTCTCCTTGGCGAACTCGTTCTCTCTGTTGGACATGTTCTCCAAAAGATCATTCTTCATGGAGCTCAATCTCTCATGGTTTTCCTTTAAGGTCTCCAAGTGGTTGCTCAACTTTGAGACCTCAAGCTCAAGTTCTGTGTTTCTTTCACGATGGTGGCCAACTTCAGATACCTTCTCTGTAGCAAGTTTGTCAATGATGATGTCCTTCTCGGCCAATGCTGAAGTCTTCTCAGTGACAGTTCTCTCCTTCTCTGCAATGATCTTCTCCTTCTCAAGCAATGTTTCATCCTTTTTCAAAAGAATAGCCTTCAATGCGGCCAATTCCTTCTTCAAAGCATCCACATCATCCTGAGACTTATTGTCTTCAACCTCTTTGTTCAATGCGTCAAATGCACTGGTCTGCTCAACGAGCTTCTTCTCAACAGATTCAATAGCAGTTTTGTGTTCATCCTTCAGCTCGCGGATCAGCTTGTCTTTCTCCAAACTTCTCGTTGTGTGTTCTGCAACTTCCTCCTCAATCTTAGAGAGCTTGCTCACCAGCTTGGCATTGGCAACTTCCTGTTCACTGATCTGTACTTGAAGTCTTGCCATCTCGGAAGCATGGCCTTCTTTGGTCTTCTCCAACTCGTTGCGTAAGGTCTGGGACTCAAAGTCTTTTGTGGATAACTCATGTCTGAGCCCCTTGAGCTCTCCATTAAGCGCCTCCATTGTGTTCTTGTATCTCTTGATGTCATTGGACAAGGTACGGTTCTGCTCACTCAGCTTGGCAAGCTCCTCAGATCCTTGCAGAGATGTCGTGCTTCCCACTCTCAAAACAGTCTCTGCGTGCGTCGATGTCATCATCTTCTCATTCATAGAGAGCCGAGAGACAATAGACATCCTGTCACTGGATGATGGCCATTGTTGGAAGTTCTTGAACTGTTCTTGATGGAGCAAACTCTCAAGCTTCTTGATCCGACTCTTGTATCCCTTGATGACTGTTTCAGTGGATCCACCGGATTCCTTGTCTGATGTTGTGGAGATGGAAGAGAGTTTGGCCAATTTGGTCGGAATGGAGTTGAGGGTCTTGACTAGCATGTTGATCTGTTCCACGTCACAATGTGCTTGCTCCAGTTGGCGGATGTACTCCGTAACTCCATCGTAAGAGAAAGGTTCATTCTCTCCCAGATTGTAGACACTGCCCTTGATGTTGAGATCAAAGCTGGCAAGACTCTCACTGTTAAATTCTGACGTCTTCTTCCGTAGTAGCTTCAAAATGTCACCATAGTTCTTCACCCAATTAGATCTGGCCTTGATCTCTTTCTCTCTGACCGTAGCAAAGTTCTCGTTCACTTTGGAGCCTTGTGCTTTCATTGACTTGAGCCACTCTGACCGGCGAATGCCTTCAACAATGTACAGTCCGTAGAGCAATGGAAGGTCTGCGGTGTGTGCGAGATGGGACTCGAGCTCCTGGACCCTCTCAATTCCCTCCGAGATACCCTTCAAGCATTCCCTCAATGTCACCATATCAGCCTGTGCTTTGGAAAGTCTCTGTAAGAAGGATGAAAGAGAGGCCTGCATCTTTCCAAACAACTCCTTGTACGATGTGAAGAGCTTGTAAAGGGAGTAGGACAGTTGGTAGATCTTTGGGACAAAGTCGGTCTTGTGCACCTGAAACGTATCAATGATGACATCAACGCCAAGCTCATCGACCCCATTCTTGTTCTGAGAGAGCAAATGAGTGGTATCACCTTTAACCTTATCGCTCAGCAACTTGAGCTCCGTGAGCCATTCTTCGGGCTCGCCGGCTTTGAGAATTTCAGTGGTCTCGGACTGCAACACATCAAGCTCCAAGTCTACCTTTGTTCTGGTATTGTTGCTGGATGACACACGGCTTCTTTGTGCAACAAGTTCTTTGTTCAGCTTCTCACTGAGAGCAATACACTCGGCAGAGTCCTTCTGCATCTGTGCTTCATCAATCAAGCTGGACAATTGCTGGCCATCAAGTGTTGTGATACCCTTAAGTAGATCAAATTGGTCCTTCCACTTCAGAGTGAGTGACTGTTTCTGTAGTGTTCCCAAAAAGTCCACTGATGCGTCGTAACTCTTCTTCACCTCGGTGCAGTAGTTGTCAATGTAGAGGTTTGCCACTCTCAAACTCTTGAACAAGACATTGATGCGGTCTTTGAGATCTGCCGCCTTCTTGTAGAAGAGACCAGCATCTGATTCAATGGCAGCAACCCATCCCATATTTGTCGTGAGAAGACTGATCAACTGTCTCGAGTTCTTTGCGGCGGCAAGCCGCTCCAAGTCAATGTCAAGGAGTGGTGAGTTGATGGGGTGTATCAGGTTGTCGAAGCCCTCGGTATGGGGCGTTGTGATGTAGCGTGAAGTGGCCTGATCACTTTCAATAGAGAAGAGATTCTTGTCGTAGACGTAGACTTCATCCACATGTTCCAAGGAGGATGTCTTCAGCTTGTGCCCGAAGGAGGATAGGAGGAAGAGCTGCTGTGACGGAATGCTGAACTGCGCCGTGCAGAACCGCTTGAGCTCGTCCAATGAGAGAAAGTAGTACCGGTTGACTCGCACTCTGGCACCTGTGTGTGCCTGTAATATCGTGATGTCGTTACCGTTCATAGTCAATGGTGGCAAACTGGATGTGCCATACGTGATGAGGGGGCGGGTTTTGCGGTGGGGAAGGCTTGATAAAGGCTTTAAGTGGGCGGCGGAATCGTGGGATGATAAGTGGGATAAGAAGGTGCAATAACTAAGGATGCTTGCGGAAGAGCAACCTGTGATGTTCCCTATTAGCGCTGATCAATGGAGCTCGTGAAGGTTAACCGCCGTTAATAAGGCGCAGCTGATAAAATGGCCCGATACGGCCACGCAAAACACCCGGACATCTTATGAGCCCGCCAACTTTGGCAGAATATTTTGGGTCCAGTTCTTCCACCACCCAGTTCAATTCAGCTCGTCATCCCGACGACAAGGCGTACTCGTTTAAAACTGCTGCTGGACGGACTGCAAATATGACCGAAGAAGGTGTCACATATCATCAGCTCCAGATTGAAAATGAGGAGGAGTTCAAGACTATCAAAACACTCATCAGCGATGATCTTTCCGAGCCATACTCCATCTACGTGTACCGGTTCTTCCTCAATCAATGGCCAAATCTCTGTCACCTCGCTAAGATCGATGGTCAAATCATCGGTGTGATTGTCTGCAAGCTTGAGCCACACAGAAATGCCCGCCAACGTGGCTACATTGGAATGCTCGCTGTTAAGAGTGCATACAGAGGAAGGGGAATAGCAAAAAAGCTGGTCAGAACCGCCATTCAAGAGATGATTGAATGCGGAGCAGATGAGATCATGCTTGAAACTGAAGCCGTCAATATTCCGGCTATCTCTCTTTACCAGAACATGGGATTCCTCCGCAGCAAGAGACTCTACAGATACTATCTCAACAAGCATGATGCATACAGGCTCATCCTTCCAATCACTGACAAGTCAACAATACGGTCCGCCTTCTTGGAACCATTGGATCCGAATGGTACTCAAGAACTATGATGTTTCTATTTAATGACAGTCCACGCCTCTCACGACCAATTCACGCGATGTTTCTTCTACAATCCTTGTTTCCAATATAGATGAACCTGCAACCATTAAAAAGCTAAAGAACAATGACGATTTAATCCTCCTCCTCGAACTTTGGAGCCAAGTAGAAGCGAAGGTAACCACTTGAGAGCTTGTACTCGAACAATGCAGGAGTGCTGTCGGCCAACTTGATAGTGATTGTCTGCGAAAGTGGAGCACCCTTGATGACATCGAGGAGGTACTTCAAACCGAAAGTCAAGTTGACAGCCTTGTTGAGCTCAACCTTGACACTCTGCTCTGGGTGGTCCATGTCGACTCTTGGCTTGACAATAACGGAACCGGAACCAATGTCACCCTCAGCCTCGAACTTAACGGTGTCCTTAGTGACAAGAACGACCAAAGAGTCGGAAAGCTGAGACAGGTCTCTAGTGATCTTCTGGAAGTCAGGAGCCGGAAGACCAACAATAGAGTCGTACTCCATGTCATCGATATCAAGGAAGTCGGACTCAATCTCCATCAACTTGAGCCTGTACTCGGACATTCTGTCCTTTTGTGTGTCCTCGAAGACAACGAGGATGGTGTCTGGCTTGTCCTCAGCAATCAAGTTCAAAGAGTCAGTGTTGTTACCACACTTAAGGACCTTGGCAAGAGACGAGAGGTCAATACCGAGTGTGACTTCACGATCACATCTGTAAGAGGCGAAAGCATCCTCGCCGATGAACAAAGAGACCAAGAGAACACGGGAGTCGTCAACGGCCTGGACGGTGATACCGTGCTCAGTACAATTGAAGTTACAGAGCTGGACTGTGTCTTTGAAGGCGTCAATAATCTGTAGAATGTCGTTAGTATTCAGTTCTTGAGATGCTCCTCTCTTGATGCGAGCCGTTGAAGAGATTATGGCGGATCAAAGAGGAGTTCAAGGGAGTTACTGACCTTCTTGAAGAGAGCAGCGTCGGAGAACTTGGCTTCAAGCATATTTGTAGTATGTGATGTGTTGTATGATTGATCGTCAGGAAGACCTTGTTGTGCAACAAGAAGGGAAGACAGAGGCGTTTCCACGAATTTTCAACGCGGTTTACGCGTCGCAATTTGGAGACGCGTAGCAGCAATTTCGCGTTCGGAGGCAAATGTGGTCCTTAACGACACGTGACTCTCACGTGTTTTATTGGTTCGCGCAACAGTGTGTAGTTTGGGCCCGAAAAAGCGAGCTGGAGTTGAGTTGGTGTCTCTTGTTGTGTCTCCCCGTTTCGCCACCATTCCATCGTTCAGAAGGAAGACACACTGAACCTCCTCGGTCAACTACCGCTTATAAGCGATCCTGTACCACAGAATGTCAGACATCACCAATAGAGAAGCTGCCGAGCTCGTCAAGTTAGTATCAACCGCTCATGGGACTCCACCCTGTCACGGCCAACTAACATTTACAAACCAGCTTATTCGTGGACAAGATTAAGCAAGGGACACCCAACTACCAGATTGATGCCGGTGTCTCGAACGGAGAGCTCACCAACAGAGGCAACAAGCTCAAGTTTGGCGCCGACTTGATCCACAGGGGTCGCATTGACGGCTTCAACAATGATTTGGAGAAGATTGAGCCAGTGGAGTACAACCGCTCTGTGAGAACTGTGTTCAAGAGAAGACGACTTGATACATACAATATTGAAGACTCTGACTATGAGGGCTCAGACGAAGACCCATACATGGATGTCGACTTGGAGGAGATTCTGAGACCAATTGGCCATCCATCGGAGCTCGCCAGAAGGGACGCCATTTCGAGAACGTATACGAGCAACGTGCTCAAGTTCTATGCACAGCAATCCATCGAGATGATTGAGAGGGAGAAGGACACATCCAACAAGATTTCTCAGCTCCTTGACCTCTTGCTGGGTGAAGACTCGAACATGCTACTTGAAGATGGCATGAACCTCCCAGAGTACTTGCCTGCTGCTGGTGCATCTGAACCAAAAGAAGGAGAGAATGAGAATCATGGAAAGAGAGTAACAAGAAAGAAGCTCACTGATGAAGTGGACTCCTTCTTTGCACTTCCCGCTACAAAGATTGACCCTGACCAGGGGTTACGACCAGAAGTTGCCGAGGACTCGAGGCAGCTCGCGGAATTGGCCGTCCAAAGGACTGAGGAGTTCATCTTCCAGCTCACCAAAGTCAGAAATGGTCTCGCAAGAGCACAAACGGTGAAGGAGAAGCTCTATGCGTGGGGAAGAGAGATGAATGGAGACCCAGATGAGAGTGATCTCTATGTTGCAGAGAAGGAGGCACAGACAAAAGCTGCACAGGCAGAGAAAGAGGCTAAGGCTGCCGAGGCTTCTGCTGCTTCTTCTGAGTCTAATGGTGCCACACCACAGCCTGCCAGAAGAGGTGGAAGAAGAAGAGCACAGTAACTCGGAAAGAAGAAGTTTTGTGTACAGTAACGATATGACTCTTGATGATGCAACTTTAAATTGATGTAAATCTTCTGCTAATTACCAACCATCGGTGTTTTCATCCAGTACCTTCACCAACAGATCATTGTCCTTTTTCTCCCCGCCAAAGAACGGAACAACACAGCGCTCGACAACAGAATCAAAGAGGTCATAGATCAGTGACTTCAAATCATCGCCAGTCTGCTTGAAATCAGGGAATGCATTGATCTCCAGCAGCTTGATACTCAGATCATCATTGACAAGGAAGTCCAGTCCATAAATCTCGAAGGCGTTTCCCAAAGGCTGGAAGTTCATTCTGTCAACACTAACAGCAGCCTTAAACACCTCACCCACAACATCACAGATTTGGTCAAAGATGATCTTCTTGTCGGCTTCTGAGACACCCTTCAAGTCTGAGAACTCCACAACGGATGTGTTCTCCAATGCAGCTTCCTCGCCCTGCAGACAAGTATTTGTCAAATGACCAAACATCTCAATTGGCTCGTCATCATCTTCAGGCTTGGTATATGGTGTCAATGCAAACAGGGTCAGGATTCTCTTGTACACAAACACCTCAATGGACCCATTTGCCAAAACATAGACTCTGAAGTGGAACTTCTTCTGGCCATAGTCCTTCAACAGCAAAGGTGAGTCCTGGTACTCTTGTACAACGAAGTGTCTGAGTTGTGATGTGATGACACCATGATTTCCCTCACTGCACTCCTCTCCTTCCTCATCAGTGGCATCCTCTTCGAACGAGTCAAAGATGGCCTGGAGCTGTTCAATAGTGCGGAAGAGACGGATTCCCTGACCACGGTCACTCATACTTGGTTTGAGGATCCATGTCTTCTCACCGCTCTCAATCTCCGCGCGGAGTTCGTAAGCCTCATCGAGTGAGTCCTCGAGGAACTCAGCGTAGTCAACCTCGAGCTGGTATGTCTCGGGGAATGCCTTGATAAGTGATGATTCTGGATGTTTTACAACGTATGAGTGGATTGTGTGCGCAAGGTAGTGCTTTCTGATGAGGGCCTTGCGGTAGATGTATGAGTTAACGAGGTAGTTCTCTTGATCCATGTGAAGTCTGTCAAAGTCCAATTCTTCATACTCTCCATACTGAAACAGTTTGTCTTTCGTTGGCTCGTGCACCATCGTGATCTTCGGGATATGTCTTTGGATTGCTTGTGCGAGGGCTGGGTAGATGTATGAGTTGTGATCGATTGAGAGGAACACGTTCCCCTGTGGCGTTGAAGAAGCGGATGGGCTGCTAGAAAGGGGTCTGTTAATAACCTAGAACAGATTCGACAGCTGTCACAAATACGTGGTTGGGTCTGTATCAATAACACATGATTTTGTTATCTATTAAGACTTAAAACGTATAGGGAGTGAAGGTCAACTTACTCAAGCTTGATCTCACCTGTGAGAGGGACGCCTTTAAAGATAGCCTTAAGTGGGGTGACACTGTAAATGAGTTAGTAATCTGTTGATACTGAAGGTAAAGGAGGGTTGGAACATACCTGATGTTACCAGCATTGATGACAGAACCATCATTGTGGATACCCTTGGCATCTGCAGCCTTGATTGTCTCATGGACACTGTTGAAATCTGGCTTCCACTTGAACTGGATCTTCTTTGAGGACTCGGTAATAATATCAGCATCGGAAGGAGCTGTGGATGTCTTTGCCTCAAAGATAGTAGCCCATCTGTTCTCCAAAATTGGTGCATACTCGATCTTGGTCTTTCCGAGCTCCAATCCATCAATCAATGGAATGTTGACAGTGTAGAGATCGACGGACTTGTCCCAGTTCTGGTATAAATGCTCAACAAGCTTCACTGTGATCTTAGCAGCTTCCTTGCAGAATTCAGCCTGCTTGTCATCCATGGTTGGGTCGTCGAATCCATAACTGACAGCAATAGCCTTCTTTCCAGAGAGAGCAGCTTCCATGGTGGCACCGACAGTACCAGAGGAGGTGATGTACACTGCAGTGGTGTTTCTTCCAAAGTTTGGACCACTGAGAACGAGGTCAACAGGGCCCTTTTCGGTGTACAAGTGGTTGCAACCGATATCGGCACAACTAGCTGGTGTACCGTCGATGAGCGCCCACTCCTTGTACTTCTTGGCCAATTCGGGTTGTGGCTCGTGGAAAGGACCCAAGTAGGAGTTAGAGTTTGGATCGTTGGAGTAGATGAAAGTTGCTGTGAGGTCCTTGTTGGCCAAGTGGGCCTTGCCAATCCATGATCTCTGCTGGTTTGGAACAACGATGGAGAGGTCCCAGTCGGTGTTCTGCTCAATGTGATCCACAAGGAACTTAATGTATGGGGAGGTCTCGTCATTCAGTGGACCATCATCATTGGTGATCTGAGAGATTGTGTTAGTGGCCCATTCCGATCAATTGGAAGAACTGGGGTGCCTTGATGTGTCAGAGCACGTTGTCCGACCTGGGGAAGGCGACGTAGCTTCAGACTTGGCACGCGGTGGTTCCGTAGGGATCTCAGCTTACAAGGACGTGCATCTTCGGTAGCAGTATAGGTACAGCAGTGAAAGACTGTAGAACACGTGTCTGTATCCGTGGAGTGTGGCGCGTATATAAAGAGCAGAGAGATCCCAGTCTTCACGAACAGAATTTTCTGAAGAGGTGCGGATAAAAAAAACACCGACGATGGGAACTTCATCTGCGGCGAATCTGCCTGTTTAGTACAAAAGACCCACCAATACCAGTGACTCATTCGCAGACATGTCATACATTCTCAACTCGGTGTCACTGAAGCAGGAGGCTGACCCTGAGAAGATCAAACTCGCAGAGATCCAGTTCGAGGCGATGAACACAACATTCAACACGTATGTCATGCTCGTCTCAGTGCCACCACGATACCGTACTAACAGAGCTACAGAATGCTACGAACATGCTCGAAGAAGTGCATACCAGAGGAGTATGGTGAGTCAGATCTCACGAAAGGAGAGGCGGTGTGCATCGACCGGTGCGTGGCCAAGTACTTCAAAGCCAACATCAAGATAGGCACGGTGAGTTGAAGATACAACGGATCTATTTTTGAGGCATTTACACTAACACCCAACAACAGTACGTGCAGACCCAGGGCTTTGCTCCTGAGAAGATGACCCAGTACGACAGATTCCGCAAGGATAACCAGTGACGATTATATTTCATGACCCAACTTGTTCATAGTGTTGAAGCCCGTCTGTAGTTCTGGCCGTTGTTTCCCGCGCACGTGATATTCACGTGCATGTCACGTGTAGATTTCGCGAAAACCCGAACACCCCTCATACATTTCTTCACCACCGTAGAAAAGCAGCACTGCCACAGCCTTTTCCCCTACAACCACCCTCCCCATAGTAAAGCACCCCACTAACAAATTTGTATGTGAGTATTCGCGGGTTGTGGAGGAGGAGACCGGGCAGCGGCGCACAGACCCCACGGCAACAGGCATCGCAAGGGAGAGTTTCTCTGGTACTGGGCGGGTTCTGGGAGGCCTAGGCGCTCAATTGGGCCGCTGGCGGTGGTCGGCGTGCTCACTTGCTGTTGGGGCCCCTCACCCGTGGGTGGGCTCTGTCCGCGCTGGGGTCCTCGAGCCATCACCACAGGCCGATCCGGGGAAGCTGTGCCCGCCTGGGCTTCCGGCGCACTGCCTGGCTCGCTCTGCCTGGGGGGTGGCCACCCAATTGGGTCCTTCTTGCTCGATTGCTGACTGCTGACGGGCTCTCGGGCTCGTGGCGGGTGGGGCCAGGCCTGGAGTCGGTGAACTTTCAACTTCGGGCAGCCTGGTGTGCGGGTGTGCTCCGGCTTTGTTTTGGTTTCGCGGCGCCCCGACTCCTTCGGCCGGACTGTCGCCATGGCAACGGGCTCCCACGCGTTGTTTCCCCCGAGCAGCTCTCCCACAGAACACAGAAAAGGCGCGCGCCTGGCTCCGCTCTCCCTCTCCCACACACACACATCCTGAACAGCACTAACAGCCAACAACAGCCAACAATGTCCGGTGTCCAGAGAAAGCCAAGAACCCAGAGAAAGAAGAAGGGTGAGTCTTCCGTCCACACAACTCGGAGCGGCCTGGGCCCCCGGCGCTCTCCGCCAGCGCCACGCCATACCCTCCTGTTGTTGTTTACCTACGCGTCACAGCCATACTAACAACCCCGCCACCAGACCCAAACGCCCCAAAGAGATCTCTCTCGGCCTACATGTTCTTCGCCAACGACAACAGAGACATTGTCCGCTCTGAGAACCCAGGTATCTCCTTCGGTGGTGTCGGTAAGCTTCTTGGTGAGAAGTGGAAAGCTCTCACCGCCGACGAGAAGGCTCCATACGAGGCCAAGGCCGAGGCTGACAAGAAGAGATACGAGCAGGAGAAGGCCAACTACGTCTCTGCTCAGGAGTAAGTCTCTTGACTTCTGCACCCAATCTGGTTCCGCTCTCTGCTTGTTCTCAGGCTGAGATCTCCCGTTTGTTGTTTTTTCTTTGCTTCGCCCATTGACCGATCCACGGCAATGTTGTGTCTTTATATGATTTACTGTCTTGAGGGGCACCAATTGATTCCCCATTTTTCTTGTTGTCTTTGTACTTTTAAAACTACACCTCGTGTTGATGCTGTTCTTGTAGCCTCTCTCCCTTCTCCATCTCCAAGAAACGCGCTCGCTTTCGACGCGTCTGCGAAAAAGATCACGATTTGGTGGCAAGCGCTTCACCAGGCCACGGCGGCAAACCCCAAGTTTTAGGTATCCAGCCATGGCTGAGCCCATCGTGATCAGCTCTGATGAGGATATCATCGAGATGTATGTTTTTTCCCCTTTTCACTGCCTCCCCGAAGTGAGCTCGTTGACTAACGCGAGCCCCGCAGCCTCTCTGATGACGCCTCTTTCCAAACTTCCACACAGGCAGCGGCAAGGCCAAAGCTCTTGAAGAAGAGAAAGAGTTCACCACCATTCCGTGATATTGAGGAGACATCATACAACGCGATCCTGCTCGATTCAAGTCCGTATAAGCAGCCACCATCTCCAGGGCCTGCTACAGTACGACCTAAGGGGCCGAACATCCTCCAAAGGATGTTGATGGATTCAGACGATGACGATGAACCAGTTACACATTATACGGCCGCAGGGAAGACTCAGCGGCATTCAACGGACTCACTTGTGGGCTCATACAGAAGCAGGTACAATATGGCATTCAAGTCGTCCACAACGGCGGTGCCTACCAAGAAGATGACCTCCGGCTCTCAAGACGTGCTCGATACACCAGTGCGGCCAGGCGCCATCAGTCCACCAAGGAAGTATGTCCCACCGCCAGCCAAGTCCCTTGCTGATATGCATACTTCAGATCTGAAAAACTTCCTGCAGAAGATGGACTCCTCTCATGATTCCATTGGGGAGACTCCCAAGAAGCATAGCCCAGCAAAGTCCAACCAACTCTTTGTTCCAGAGACATCAGGGTTCAGCTCACCGGAGAAGCTCGATGACGATGATGATGATATGGATCTTGAGATCTCTGAGCACAACATTCTCTTATCGAGTTCGCCTGTGCGACTCAACCATTCCGATCATGAAGATGACATCGACCAGTCATCATCCTTTGGTGATTTGAGGTTGTCCACCAAGCCATCAAAGCCTTTGGTGCCTATGAAAAAGCTTAAAGAAGTTACTGGTCCAATCTACAAGCATGACAGGTCTCTTGAGTCATCAACGAAGAAGAACCCAATGCTCGACAGGCTCATAACCAAATCTACAAAAGACAGGCTCACGCACGAGGAGGTTGTTAAGAGACGTCAAGCTGAGGCTGTGAGGCGTGAGGCTAATGAACTGCTTCTAAAAGCTCAGGAGAAACAAAGAAGAGCCGAACAGATGCTTCGTGAGGCTGACGAAAAGAAACGAGAGGCCAAGAGTTACAAGAAGAGACGATCATTGCCTGTGAGCTCACCAGAACCCACTCTCTCAAAAAAATCAAAGACGAAACCATCAAGCACTGTGTTTGAGTTCTCCGACGATGATATCGGGATTATCTCTGATTATCCACCACCACTGAGACCAGCAAAGAGTTTGTCGAAGAGTCCGTCAATGCCACGCCCAAGAGACACGTCCTTCCTCTCTGACGATGACGATATTGATGGAATCACACTAGGACATGCGGGCAGATCTGCTAATTCTCAACCAGCTACAACCCATATCCCATTGTCTCCTCCCCCTCTTTCGCCATCGACGACAGCCAAGAGGCCTGCCCAGAGAAGTCGGACGGAAGTTGCGTCCAAAACCAAGGAATCCAGAGCCGCAGCCAAGGTGGCCAAGGATCAGGAGCGTATGGCTCAGAGATCATACAAAGCTGCCAACAAAGTTAACAGAACCAAGGAGGAGCTTCTTGGTGAGATGATCCTCAACGCTCCAACATCACTCATGGACATGCTCCGGAAGAAAAACTGTGAGTCCGAGCTCGAGGGGATTCAGGTTAAGGAGGCATACAATGTTGATGAATTTGTTCACTGGCAGAGAAAAGTCACGTCGGTGTATGATGCCAAGAGCGATTCCTTCAAGCCCACGGATCCACATGTCATTGCTGAGAAGAAGTGCTGCTTCATCTATACCGCCTCTGAGTTTGTGAACATGATGCAGATGGAGACTGTCTTGAAGACTTTTGACCAGTTAAGGAAACAGCACTACCAGTTTGACAGCTTCATCATCTTGCTTGTGGAGTATGAGCAGATGCTTGCCAAGTTGAGAAACAAGGAGAATCAGAAGTACACTGAGAGGGTCAGAGCAGGTATGGCTGGTGTTGATGTCAATGATGACACACAGAAGAAGAAGAGAAAGTCCAAGAGTGTTGATCTTGGAATCACATTGGATGAGCTCGAGGATACGGTTTCTGAATTGCAAGTTCATGGATTTAAGGTGTTCCCTACAAAGAATGCCCACGAGACTGCTGTCTGGTTGAAGTCCTTCACATACACCATTGCTGGCGGAAGATACGACAAGCTTGAGAGAAACCCAGAGTTCTCCAACATCGGTGCAATCAAGTCGGGCAAGAACACAGATGATATCTACTTCCAGATGTTGCTCCAGTTCAAGTTCATGACGGAGGCGCGTGCGGAAAGAGTTGTCGATGTTTGTCCAACTTTGAGAGCCTTGTATGATGCCGTTCTGAGTGGAAGACTACCACCTGGCAAGGATGGGAGAACACTGATGAACAGTAACATTGAAAGTGTTGTGAAGAGGATATTGACTACAAGGGATGATAATGAGTTGTTACATGAGGATTGATTATTGTCGCTCGGCGTAATGTACATGGATGTTGTTAAATACAAATGGTCATGAAACGGTCATCACTTTCTTCTCATTTGTTTGATGAACTGGATCTTATTGAAGGATCTATCGGGTATTAGTAAGTCAGTTCTTCATGTTGTATGATGGTTAGTTGAGTACTTGCTTCAATACTTGGAAGTCATCCACGTTTATCACATCCACCAAGCTTGTCTCGATGAGTGCGACCTTGTCCTTGATGATGGAAAGCTCCTCCTCGTTGAACGTATATCCGTCCTGAATGAGAGCAACAACGATACTGAGTGACTTGTCAATGAGAGAGATGTTGTCCTCCTTGTTGATGAGCTGGAGAAGCTTGATGATGATGGAGTACTCCTTGATGTGCTTCCAGATGTCTTCCTTGGTTCCAACACTGATAATTGAGCTTAGCAAACTCAAACTTCTGAGCTTGACCTTCTGACTGATGCTGTCGTCTGAGAGAATTGGGCCTATCAGGTCCCAACCGTGAAGCTCGTCGAAGAGCTCATATCCCTTGAGATGGTTTCTGATCAAGTTCGACAAGGCGTAGAGTGCCTTCTGTCTGGGTTCAGACTGCTTTGAGAGCTCAATAAGCCTCTGGACACCGTCCTTGTACTGTGTGAAATCTTTCTGTGCTTTCTCATTGTTCTGAACTGCTGTTCCGATGATTGAACAACTGTATTGCTGGAACTCAACATCATCGGCGTGGAGTTGCTTGATGATTGAGCCCCACATCTTCATGTTCTCGATGTTGTTGGCGTTATCCAGGTTCTCAATAAGCATCTCGAAGTTCTCGAAGGCAGTTATCTTAGACTCACGGTCCGCTTCTGGGTTCTCCAAAACAAGGATGGCCTCCTTCATGAGTGTTGGGTCATCAGCTGCACCAAAGAGCTTTGCGAGCAGCTCTGGATCTGGAGCGCCGACTTTCTTGGCTGTCTCAGGGTCGTTCTGGGCAAGGGACCAGTTCAAGAGTTTATCCATAGTGTGATTGTATGGTGTGAGCAGGCTGTTTCTCTGTCAGTGAGGAGCGAGGTCTTCAGCATTTATAAGCACTTGGTGATGTCTCTTCTGGAAGCTTCTGGCAAAAAAGCTTCGATGGCCTGTTACGGGACGCACATCGAACAAGTTCGCGATTTCGCGAATCGCTCATAAGCCGTGGGGCAAAACCAACTACAAAGCAACATCGAAAACACAGCATCAGACGATTATTGGCACTCCAAATGAGTCCAGTATGTGATCCTCTGAGTTATTTGTGCTCCACAGAGTACTAACATTCCCCAAAGCAGTTCAAACGACAAAAATTGGATCTTCCCGAGGAGGTGGAGCCCTTGAGCATCGATCTGCCCTGGTTGACAAAGCTCTCTCAGGATATCGAAACTACGCTTCAAGAGAATATCAAGCAAAGGGAGAAGTATCCCGGTGATCCTCTCAGATTTATTGATACAGATACAAGCCTTTATGCACAAATCAAAGCGCTGGCCAACATTACAGAGCAACCGAGCTTGTTTGAGTACACTGATCTCTTGACCCCAGCCATCACAACACTCGCGCAACATCCCAACGAAGATATTGTGGAGCAGCTAACTGTCACTATATCTGACTTCATTGATCATGAGTACGAAGAACATCAAGAGAAGCTTCTTTCCTTCATCCTGAGGTCCCGGATCTTGAACGGATTACTGGCGAAACATTCGTTACGCGGCCTTGCTCTTCAGATGATTTCCGAATTGTGCGAATACGAGACCTTCCAGAATCAACTACAAGCCTCATTTGTTGAGGATGTGTCCATGTGCCTCTCAGATATCAACCAGAAGGGTGACAAGCCAGAGGTCGTCGATGCCGCCTACGATCTGATGTACAAGCTTGTGAGCCTCGACAAGGATCAGTTCTGCATCAACTACCCATATGCCATTGAGATCATGCTCGTTTCCCTTTCCAAGTTCGTCAAAGCAAGCTACACGGATGATTTTGAGAGTATCAATGATGTGGTCGATGCCTTGGCGCTCTGCTTGACAGTCTCAAGTGGGTACGATGCCTTCCTCAAGTACGAAGGGTTTGATCTTATCCTGCTCATCATGAAGAGCGAAGAGTGGGGATTCCAGACATTCCTCAAGCTTGCTGGGGTGGCTATGGACTCGCTGAACAAGAGGGAGAACGTTGAGTTTGCAGTGAATGTCATCAGAGGGAACTACTTTCTCAAGAACGTGTTCAAGTATCTCCATGGAAACGAGAAGATGGCAGTGCATGTACTTGGAGAGTTGATGGTGTTCTTGCCATTTGGGTCAGATGAGAGGATGAGAGTCATCAATAAGCTTTTGACGAAAGATGGTAAGTGCTTGAAGCAGTTGCAAACCCTAGCTCACAAGCTGGGAAGAAGTGTCAGTGCAGTGAGTGAAGGGTATGCTTTTGATGACGACTATTTGGACAAGATTGATACCGGTCTGGATTTGTTGCAGAGTATCATGCTTCTCTCTGCCTGGCTTTTGATTGAGGATGATGAGCTGAAGACCGAGCTGGAGTCGCGTGGCGTTGATCAATGGAGAGTTGTGGAAGTGCTCAAAGGATACAAAGATGAGCTCACGTTCAACTACGAGAACGCACAAGGTGATTCAAAGGAGGAGATCTTTGAAACTCTTTCCATGGTGGGTGAGCTTCTGGCAAACCTGGAGTGATCTGTGTGCCGTGCAAAAATATGTCAATCGGTTGCTTGGCTTCACTCCTCGATTTACTTCATCAGACACATATCATCGCCCAACAAAACGGCAAGGAGGACAAGGAGCGGCTCCACTCTCAAATAACACCCAGACAAGGTGTTTTCATTGCAATTCGTCAACTCGTCACTACTTAGAGAGACTCGGGCCACTCATGAAGCCACAGATTGTTCTATTCCCATCCAGGGGATGCATGAACTGCAAATCATGGGTCCTCTATATCCGGTGACAGTGGGAATCCAATACTCATGATCTCGTGGTACACATATACAAATGAAAGGGATACAATTGCAAGATGTTGGTAGATTCCGTTGGTTGTCGGTGCCGGCCTGGTCATAGCGAGTAGCTCATTACTCCTTGTGTACCAAACCTAAAGTTCCCAGTTCCCAGAGCTGTATCACCATGACAACAGGCCCACGGGGCAAACTAAGCGAAAGTTATGACCCAAGAGCATGGGGCCGATCCCGTATGACGACCGCAAAGGTGTTCTCTAGGCACACAACGTACGCGTAACGCGGTACAACCAGTCATGTCCCGGGACCCGAGCCTCGCTTGCTCGTCCCCTTCTCTTTTGCTCTCAGCCCTGTGCTGATTCCAGCCAGTCAGGACCTGTCACTTCCCAAAGGGATCAGTCTACATCCCAAAGCGGGAAGAAGACCGCCAAGAAGGGAAGCGCTGGACGGCGGTGGGGCGTGCCGCTTGCATGAGTTGTTGTGGTGCACAAACAACCGGACAACATGAACAAGTCCAGAGTCAGCGATCCGGGACATGAGACAAAGGGACAAGCTCTCCAGTTTTAAGGTTTGCTGTATGGAAGAGACGCTTGGCTTTGTTTTGTTTGTGTATACGGGTCAGGGAGATGGGAGTCCTTGTAGAGATCTAACAGCTCTGGACCCTCAGTGCGTGCTCCATGTTTACAGCTAGGCTGGCAGCTTTCTCGAAGGAACGTACGAAGCACCAAGGCTTGTGTCTTTAATTGCGCAAATTTGTCATATATGACCGAAGATCGAGTCAAGGAGAAGAGACGGTAGCTGTGTGTCTGCAAACTTCAAAGGCCGCCCCCCTAGCTGTGTAGCAGTATGGGGAATATGTCCCGTTGTCCAGTGTCTCTCTTGAGTCTTGATCCAGAACGGTCAGGTATAGCCAAAGAAGCCACAAACAGCTTCCAAGCTTCCAGGATGTCTTGCCAAGGAAAAGAAGGTGCAATTTGAGTTCTTTTGCTCGATCCTATTGTTTAAGCGGGCTGATCAGTGATCGTGTGGGCTCGTACTGGAGAACTGTACGTGAGAGCTATGGAGACAGCGCTTGGGGCCCTTGGCCCGTTCATTGTATTTTATATTAGGAGCAAGGGAAGATCTTCTACTATTCTTTCTTCGCTTTCTGGTCTATAGGAGGGCCTCTCCTCCCATAGCAGCTTCTTCTACATAGAGAGCCAAACGCGGCCGTAGCGACTCTGGGCCCGGTCGAGAAGAGGACCCTTGATTTTGCCGAGGAAACCCGAACACCCCACTATCTCGACCATCAGTTTGCATGATCAAAGTTATCTCTACGATCTAACCCTGAGAGTATGAGCTCAATTCGTCGCTTATAGACGTTATAAAGATCCATGAATGTAATCCGAGCGTTTTGGGATCCATTTGATGGAATCTGGAAGCGTTATGGGGTAGGTTGTTTTCTCCAAGAGCAGCTTCCTGAATCAAGAGCAGCTGAGAAGCCGCGGGTGCCGGCGATATTTCGTCTCCAGTACGTCTCCACGGAGCCCCATCATCGAGTCATCGTCTCTCTTCGACCCAAAAGGGACGAGGGACGACGAATCCGGAAAGAGATGTTTCCATCAGCTTCCCTCGCCATTTCTGGGGAGTTCTGGGCCCGTGGAAGGCCATGTGTGGCGGGAGAAAGCGCTCGCGAGTCGCACCAGCTCACCCAGCCAGCGCGAGTATTTTGCCGGGCAGCCCAGTCATTCACCCGGGCAGCTCTGGGTCGTTGGCAGTTGCAGGTGCCAGACAACAAGCTGGGGAGTTCTCTGGATGTGTGCTGTTTTGGCCACCAGAAAGGCCTTCGAGCCCCTTGGAGCTGCTCCAAAGATAGTGCCAGAACACTACAAACAACGGGGGACCCACTACAAACTCCCAACCGCCACCAGCCCTCCACCACACCTGTCAAGCCCGATTTCCAAGGCAGGCTGCTTAAACTTAAGCCCGACTCCCTGCGTGAGTTGGGCGTTGTCGCGCGTGGGTCTTTGCTAGCGACTCCTCTTCCGGAGCCCTCATTGGCCGGTTTTCGGGCGTAAAAGCACCGCAAGAGCGCGTCGTTTCTATGTCTCCTCGTTTTTAGTGTGACAGGAGAATTTTGGTGAGCTCTAAAGCTTTTCCCCCGGCCACGATTGGCTCGAGGTGGCGCCCTCGCTCACCTGTTGTCCGTTTCGGCCTCGTATCGTTCATGCGGGACAGAAATGTCCCGGGACATCTCAGATTTTCTAGATAATTCTGATGGAGACATCGTGGACACGGGGCCGACTCCTGAGGTCCGTGCCCAAGACGAGTCATACATCGCCGCTTAAAGGCGAGAGAGCACGAGCTTCTCTGTTTCTTCATCTTCTTTGCTGCTGAGGTTCGCTTTTGGCAGACCTTCAGCAGCTTATGAGACCTCTTCTGGCAAGGTCGAGAAACAACTGATCAAACCAACCCTTACGGGGCAGTGACCGTTAAATTTACAACAAGAGCCTGTGTTTGGGACCCATTTAAGCTTAAATTGAGTTTGCAGATACACAGCAATCCTGTCTGATCGCACTCTAGCCGAACTGTATCTATCGTCGTGCTCCCGCCACTCCGCTGCCACTAGACTCGAGATCGCAAGATCTCTGCACCTTTGGTAACCCCATTAGGACTAAATGACACCATTGAAGGCCAATTAAGCTCCATGTAATGCTCTACTCACATTATAACATAATTGGAGCTCAAAATCTCGGTATTTTCTGGTTTCCCGTCGCCAATTGCCCGTGTCCTTGAAGGCTTTGAGTCCTTGGTGGCTGTACAAGCTTGTAGCGCGCAACACCTGGTTTCTGCATGCCATATAAAACCTCTTGAGCTCCCACCTCCTTCGAGAAATCTCTCACTCTCTCAGACTTCTATCCCCCTCAGACAGACCAACGGAACATCACCAATGCAGTTCACCACTCTCGCTCTGATCGCTGCCTCTGTGGCCCCAGCCGTCGCCCAGACCGGCTCTGACTGGTTGACCTACACTAAGAACTTGGGTTCCACCTCCATCACCGTCACCAACTACGTCGGTACCTCTACCAAGCTCACCGGTACCGAGTGGGCTACTCAGACTGTTGTTGTCTCTGAGAACGGTGCCGCTGCTTATACTAAGATCAACACCTACCACGTCTCGGCCTCCAACAGCACTTCCACGGCTGCTTCTGGCAACGGTACCACCTCTGCTGTCACATCCTCCTCTGGCTCTTCTTCTGCCTCCTCTTCTGCTTCTGACAACTCCACAGAGTCCTCATCTGCGTCTGACGTCTCCACCGGTGCTGGTGCCGCCGTCTCTGCCTCCCTCGCTGGTGCTTTGGCTGTCGTTGCTGGTTTGGCTCTCTTCTAAGCGGTGTACTACATTGATTGTAGCTCTGTTTCAAGGTTTATAGAGTAGTAATTCCTCGACTAATTCAACTCCATGGCCAGTGTAGTTAGTACTTGAGCTCTCGAGATCTGGTTTTTCTGCCATTGTTCGTGAGACACAAACAGCTTGTGAGCTTGTGAACATGATCCTCCCGGCCAAACAATCTGTTACCCCACCAGTATATGCCTCCAAACTCTTGGCTCCTCTTTTACTCTCTCTCTCTCTGGCCTTCCATCTTCACCATCCCCAGCCTGGTGTGTGTCCCGGATTCGAATGTCCCAGCCAGACGGAAACACCCCATTTGTCCCCGCCGACTCGGCAGTTTGGTGTTCGCGCGGCTGGCGGCTTGTCCCGTGTCCCGCGCCAAAGTTGTCAACCCCATATACATGCCCCATACAGATCGAGACAAACGAAAACACCTTCTCGAGCAGCCAAGACTTTTGAGTTCTCTGCTCACACGGCTGCCAGCACCCGCCAGTAACTATAAGAGGGCCCAGGACCCCCACCTCTGTGCCCTGCTCCAGCGCCTTTGTGTCCTCTCTCCATCAGCCAACTAACTACAACAATGCAGTTCTCCACTCTCGCTTTGATCGCCGCCTCCCTCGCCCCAGCCATGGCTCAGACCGGCTCTGACTGGTTGACCTACACCAAGAACTTGGGCTCCACCACCATCATCGTCACCAACTACGTCGGTACCTCCACCGAGCTCACCGGTACCGAGTGGGCCACCCAGACTGTCGTCGTCTCTGAGAACGGTGTTGCTGCTTACACCAAGATCAACACCTACCACGTCTCTGCCGGTGCTGAGGCCACCACCTCCGCTGCTGCCGAGACCACCACCTCTGCTGAGGAGACCACCTCTTCCTCTGCTGCTGCTGAGACCACTTCTTCCTCTGCTGCTGCTGAGACCACCACCTCTGCTGAGGAGACCACCTCTGCCGCCGCCGAGACCACCTCCGCTGAGGAGACCACCTCTGCTGCTGCTTCCTCCTCTGCTGCTGCCACATCCTCCGAGGCTTCCGTCGAGACCTACTCCGGTGCTGCCGCCAAGGTTGGCTTCTCCCTTGGTGCTTTGGCCATGGTCGGTGCTGCCCTCATCTAAGCTCCCCTCTCTCTCTTATGATACCTCTGGACTAGAGCAGACGTTGCTGGTAACGTGAAGGCTCTGTGAGCTGAATTATGTTGCCAACCGCCTGAATACTTATGACTTAACACCTATTTGACTAATTGAGCTTTTCCTCTTCTGTAGATTCGTGGAATCTGGGGGATCTCGCCGAGCATGGCGCCAACTACCTCCAACGCCCTCTCGCGGTCTCAGCCAAAACCATCCATGCCGCTGACCTCATTACGGATAACTCGCTTCTCAAAATGCCAAGAGTTTAACCCTGATGACTTGGTGATCTGTGCAGCTTATCTCGGGCTTCCTGATGGCGATGACACATATTCCCCGCACTTCTTTGTGTTGATCAGCGAGATCGTTGTTAGTCCCCGAGAAACATCGGGTCCCAGTGAAGGCAAAATGGACTATTGTTGGATACTTTAAAGCATCATACCACTCTTTAGATTCCATTATATACTAATATGAGATTAGATGATTGTTAAATCCAGTTGTTAATGATTGCAGCTAGCTGAGAGAGTCTATCGCTCGCCCGCATGCTGAGAGCGTCCGCGGAACCTCGAGACATAACCCCCAACAAGTCCGGCACCAGGGGCCCAATTTCCATGAAACTTTGGGCGTAATACATTGGATTTACTTTCCATTTTCTAATATCTTTTGATTGTGTCTTCAATTCACTCCTGGGTGGCCCTGGCAGTGGCTTACTTCTGTAACTGACAGAGCTCAAGGCAAGGAGGCTGCGACGGCCCATTGTTTCGATGCCGGGTTTACAGTGGTCATCATCACCTGGACAAACAAGACAAACCGGAGAAACCACACTAAAAGCCCCAGTAATAGAGGCAGGGGGAAAGTGAAGAGCTCTCAGTGGAACAATGGCTTCACTTTGAGTGGGTTTGTTGCGATGTTGCTGCGCTGGTCTGAGAAGAGACCACTGAGAAGTTTTCTCGAGCTGAGAGCTCTCCCTCACTCTGTGAGCCAGGAAGAAATATCCTGCCCTTGTATAGGACGCCTACAGTCACATAACAACCGCTGAACTTGTCAACAAGCTGTTTTGGCCGGATATTTTGCTCTTTAAGCAGGAAGAACTCGACCGAGGCTGGCTCAGGAGAGGTGCTTCAATTACACTCTCGTCAGTGGTTATAACTCCACGATCTGTGGCTCCGGGCTGGGTGTGATAGAAACTCCAGGCCCCAAAGCCCCAAAGCCGTCCCAAGAACAGCCGAAAGAAGAGAAGCTAGCTACCTTGCCCTCTGGACATCAGAATAATCTTGATGATCTTGCGTCAAAATTTCACCCATGTCCGGAGCCAAGACAACAACGAACTTGAGCTCAAATCCCGAACTCCGAGTCCCGAGAGTTCGTAAGTGGATCCATACGAATGCTCTGGCTCTCTACTCTTCAATCCGTGCACTTAATTAAAACCTTCATACACAAAGTTTGGTGCTACCTCGCCTCTATCTCTGCTTTCCGGACGACTCCTCGGCACCTTTTTTAGGCTTTCGGGCACTCCCGAAGAGTTGCATAAGCCCCATGCGCACGCAGTCCCGAAATGTCCCAGAAGTGTCTCTTTTGGGCGAACTTCCAAGGGTTCTCTCTTCTCATTCGTCGGGATAGTGCGGCTGCCAGTCATTCGCCTGTTTCCAGCTGCCTCTGTCGTACAGATGGGCTGGTCTTTCGCCTTTGTCCCCAACTTCTCTGCCATGGCTGTCTCCCTCCCGCCAAGAGGTATATAAAGAGCTCGACCTCCCCCAAAAACATCCTTCTCTCTCAGCCTGTTTTCTCCATCATCACATCATCCATCTACAATGAAGTTCTCCACCGTTGCTTCCTTTGCTGCTGCCGCTGCCGTTGCCTCTGCAGAGACCGGTTCCGACTGGGTCACATACACCAAGAACCTTGGTTCCACCACTATCATCGTCACTCGTTACGAGGGAACCTCCGAGCTCACCGGCACTGGCTACACCACCCAGATTGTTACTGGTGACGGCTACTTGGAGACTGTCATCAAGCCAGTCGCTTCCTCCTCCGAGGCAGAGTCCTCTTCCGCCGCCGCTGAGACCTCCTCTGCTGCTGCTGCCTCCTCCTCTTCTGACGCCGACTGGGTCACCTACACCAAGGACTTGGGCTCCACCACCATCATTGTCACCCGTTACGAGGGTACCTCTGAGCTCACTGGCTCCGGTTACACCACCCAGATCGTCACTGGTGACGGCTACTTGGAGACTGTCATCAAGCCAGTTGCTTCCTCCACCGAGTCTTCCTCCGCCGCTGCCTCCTCTGCTGCTGAGTCCACCTCTGAGGCTTCCTCTTCCGAAGCCACCGTCGAGACTTACTCCGGTTCTGCTGCTAAGGTTGGCTTCTCCGTTGGTGCTATGGCCGTCGTTGCTGCTGCCCTTCTCTAAGTCGTTGACTTGACAGGTTAATACCCCAGGGGTGTTCCCTACTTTTACTCTTCTAGACTCACGTATTCTTCTAGATTGGGTCATTTCTTCTATAATTCATAATGACTAGTCTTCTTGCTTGATTTTCAATTGTAGTGTGGACTCTGGATCTCTGGATCTCTGGATCTCTGGAGCAGCGGAGCTGCTGCTGGAGCTTGAAGAAGTGGAGGTTGATGCGATTCATTGAGCTCGGGATCTCTTCCGTAGCTAACACAACAATTAGTCAGGCTGATAGGCCAATTAATCTCTATGGCATCATTTTAGCTCTAAAATATCTATTAGACAAGTTTAGTTTGCCAGGTTGGCACTGAGAGCCAATGAGGCAACTCTGCGCCTTCTTCTCCAAAAGAAGCCTCACACTGCGAATGTTGAAAACACAGTGCTGCTATAAAAGCAAAAAAACAGTCTATGCATTCATGACTTCGTAAGAAATGAGGGAAATCAGTCTCTATTACTGATTCCAAGCTCTCTCATCTTATCTCTGGGTGTGGGGCTCCCATTACCATAAGACAACGTCCTGTTGTTGAAGTTGAACTTTTGATTCTCCCTAGAGATGCTCACCTCCCTTCGTGCCTCCTTGACCTTAGCCTCCCATCGTTTCCAGTTCTCCAACTTGGCCTTCTGGAGCTGCGTGATATCCCTCTCACTCATCCATCCGCTCCTCTTCATGCTCAGGTATGTCTTCTCGAACTCATCATCCTGCGAGCGCTGACACATCTCGTAGTACCGCAGCTTCTCCATTGGCGAGAGCGGGGTATGTGACGCCTCAGGCTCAGCTATGCTGAGTCCAAATCTCTCATCCACGGGGATCACTGGCGAGAAGGGTGAGGATGTGGAGCGTGAAGGGGTCTGGGCCCCGCTGTTCGTGTGGGAGCGTGCTGCATGCGGAGTATTGCTGCTGTTGTGTGCTTCAAACACGGACATCGGGGACATCACATTCGTCATGTGTGGAGTTGCATATACTGTGGAGGGAGTCCCATTGGTCTTCGGCGTTGATGGGAGCGAAGTAGTGCGTTGTGAAGGTATTCGTGGTGGTGTTGATAACACCGACGCAGGGTGGTATCGTGGCGTAGAGACCGAGTCCTCGAACTCACCAATGACTTGCTCCTTTGGAGTCTGTGATGGCTTCAGAACTGTGTCCGGGAGTGGAGGGAGCAAGGATGTGGCCTCTGGGACTTCAAAATAGTCCGTGGTGGGTGTATCTGGCTCTGTGGTGAGTCCAAGGGATGGATTACTCATGACGAAGAGATAGCCTTGACTGGGGAAGGAGTGGAGCTGCGATGCGGGAGCTTGAGCAAGTCTGTGAAATCAAATCTCTAAAAGAGTGTAAGGGGGATTCCCAGGGAGTTGTGGGTGTGTTGAGGCCGTTGAATTAATCTGGGTGTGTGGCCGCCTCTGTCTGATCTGGGGAGACGAAAGCGCTCTGAAACACTTGGGTACTTAGGCTTTGGAGATCAACGAGTGATGTGCTTTGTGAACAGAGTCTCTTGGAGAGGCTACTGGCTCTGATTGCCAAATGATGTAGTGGAATTTTAGAGAGACCTCCTAGTGAAACGGTGGTGGAAGCTGAGTTTTGAGGGGAGTGCCACCTTCTCAAAGTTCAAACGTTTTTCGTAAAATTCGAATTTCGTTTTTCGCCAAATCGCTCAGTTACCGTATTAGGGATTATGCGAAAAGCAAGAGAGCGAAAATTACCTGATCCGGCAGTTGCGTAATTCGTAAATTAACCGTTTTGGCTTGACGAGCGCCACTTTGGCGCAGCTCGCAGCACGCCGCACTAATACTAACTTTAAATCTAGAGAAAATGCCCTAAACATTGGGAAGTTAAGATACCAGAGCTTCCATACGACTAAATAACATGATGCTGGGAAAATTAGAGCCAAACTTAGATGTTTTCAGTTGAATCTCTGACATAGAAGCCGGATAACAGCACAACGCGTTCCGCCTGAAGATAAGCTGGCGAACAAGCTCTAGGTAGGGGCGCTCGCTTCCCCTAATAATTTCCAAAATCAACATTAAAGTCTACAACATTACGTTTCCAACTCGTTCAATTGGTGGATGTACTGATTACTGATATTCATCCTTTGACGATGACGTCAACGGAATATCAACGCTCGCCTTTGTTGTTCAACAGATTTTGAGCTGAAAAGAAAAAACAACAGTACCAGCGAGCTAGCTCTGTTTATTTAATTCGCCCCTACAATTACAGTATCAAGACCCAACGAGGAAGGGATCTATCATCTCTATCACAAGAAGATCATCAGGTCAGGAAGAGATGTTCATCGCTCAAGCGACCCTCGTTAAGCTGTGATTGGAGCTGATGTTCAATGGCAGCAACGACCAGCGGCAAACGAGGCAGGCGTAAGGAGAACGGAGGTATCTACCTCAGAGAAGGACCAAGAGTCGGCCATGATGGACTCTACGAGGAGCGAGCTCGTGTTCTCACTGCCCAGAGTTTGTCTTGAGAGGTTTATGCCACGGCGGTTGAGCTGGAAGAGTGCCTTCATCCGGGAAGCCAACGCGTCCAAGGGTGTTGAGCATCCAAGAGCCGAGATCAGCATGAGGCCCCATTGAAAGAGCTCTATGGGTGTGTGAATCCTGAAGAGCATCTTCTTCTGACCTTCAAAGCTCTGAGCCGGGTCTGTTTCGGCGCTGGAAGGCCGACCTATCGACACGTCTTTGGTGGGCCTCCTCCCCACCCACCCAAGATCTACGGCAAAGGGCGCTGTGGGAAACCCAGATCAGCAGATACTGGAGATGGACATGGGAATATGGGTATCAAAATGATCTCCTCGCGATTTCATGAAGAACCGTGGCCTCGGGAAGTCTCTCTGCCGCGTGGTTGGGCCTGGAGAGATTTTGAGTTTGACCTTGGGTCACTTCCGTTTTTGTGGCAGAGCCCTTGCTGCGCCTCCCCGGAGGGGAATGAAGAGAGAACACCCAGAAATAGGCCAAGGAATAAAGATTCTGGAGACGTGTTTGGTATGAGAGAGCTTGTTTTTCGCCGACTGGATCTCTGGTGATGGTGCGCACGCCATGGCGCGGAGGCAGAAGACAGGACGAGAACAGGATGGGCTCCGGTTTCGTGTCACTTTTTCATGGATTGGCTACAGTGGGGGACACATTTGGACCTATACTTGGACTGGAATTTCATTCAGCCATATCTTGTGAATGGCGAGTGCTGTTGAGGTCGTTCAATGTTCTGGGATGCTCGATTTTCTTCAAGGAGTTCAGATCTGGACTCAGAAGGGAGTGGTTTCTACTGAGTTTGTGGAGATACGAGAATACATTGCAGTCAATGATGCTGAATGTGAGCTCATTACATGAAACGCGTGGTCGCTTCGTAGTGAAACAATGCTTCCCACAGAATTGCCCACTGGTGGAACCCCGGTCGGGTGGTCTTGGGGCGCCTCTGTTGTCATGGTCCCAGAAGATGAGATTCTATGCACTGCTCCACACTCGCCTCTCATACACTTGCTCACAGCTCCCAACTTTGTTAGGCGACCTTGCAAAACTCAAGGTCCCCCATATAATTGGCATTCTGGAGAAGCTCTATAGAAGTGATCTCGGCGATCCCGCTACTATGGGGCCAGAGCCTGAGTTTGGGCGCTGGGCTCTTTTTTGGACCATATCCGCCATAAGTGTCCGAAATATGTGTGTATTTGGGTGGATATAGACTATATGGATTCCTAGGAGCGCACTTTATGATGTCTTAATTATGCCACCAGCACTGCTCCGTCAATACGTCACTTGGTAGCCAAGCCGAGGTTTTTGGTGAGCTGAACGGCCATTCCCACGCCCTTAGATCAGCGTATTCACCACTGGTGGCGCTGAGGATGACAGACAATAAACTTCCGACCCAGGGGATTCTTCTCATTGCACTGAGATAACTGTGGCATTTGTTGTGGTGGAGTAACATTAAAGATGTATGTGCCAGTGGTTATCCCCCGCCCGGAACCGCTGAAGAAATCCTGCGCGCAGGTTATATTATTACATTGACCATTGTCCACCAAATAAAGTCTCGTGTCTCGTGACGCTACTATCCAGTGTCTACAGTCGGGCCCGGATTAAGCGATGAATTGCACCAGCCTAAATCAGCAAGGGCCCGACGTACATACAACGTTTGGCGGAGGTAGCTGTGTTTCTCGGCTCAGTATGGGCGCGGAGAACGAAATCATGAGTGGTATAGGTAATTGGCTGCGGGATATTCGACACATGACAAGCTAGCTAATTCAGCTAGTGGAGAGTGGAGATCTCAGATCATTACAACATCCGAGTCAAATCTCCTTGCTCCTCGGAAGGTTCCACCTACATGGATGGTACGGAGCCCATCAGTGGAGGCCTATTCAACAAATTTTCTCGGAGATTAGATGTCGAGCACCAACCCGGCACCACACCCCGACACCGCAAATAGCAATAAATTCAGTTATCTCGGAAGGTAGAGGGGCTTTGTAAAAAGTGCACCGGATGTAGGTGATTTAAGTTATCTGAATGATTGGAGTGAATTTTCCAGCGGCCCAAACGGCCTCCTTTTCTACAGGTGCGATTAATAATTTGGGGCCAAATAGCCTATTTTGAGTGAACTATTCAGTATTGATTACATCACTCCATTTTCTGGGAAATAATAAATTGATCACGTTTTGGAGCTCAAAACCTTATTGCAACGCCGATGAGGCTGATACAACGGACAGAACTTTAGAACCGCATACACTATATTAAAATGCAAGAACTTTGTTATGAAAAAAAAAAAAAAAA